>CAUYQV010132243.1:0-98818 GCA_963574575.1 Galagoides demidoff
GGTGAGAATGAGCCCCCATGTACTCTAAGAAATGTCCTGTGTGTTGTCTGTGCTTAGTTCTCAGTGGGAACTGCTATTGAAGACAATAACTCTTTAAGCCTGTAATCTTAGCATTCTGGAAGGCCGAGGTGAATGGATTACCTGAGCTTATGAGTTCAAGACCAGCCTGAGCCAGAGCTAGAGCGAGACCTCATCTTTAAAAATCAGTCAGGCATTGTGGCGGGTGCCTATAGTCCCAGTGACTTGGGAGGCTGAGGCAAGAGGATCGCGTAAGCCAAAGGTTTGAGGTTGCTGTGAGCTGTGATGCCACCGCACTCTACTAAGGCAACAAAGTGAGACTCTGCCTCAAAAAAAAAAAAAAAAATAAGAAGAAGAAAAGAAAGCCACTCTTCAGCTATTTGGTCACAAAGGAGCCTTAGAGTTCACCTAGTTCTAATCCCTCATTTTACACTTGGCAAAATTCAAAACCAGAGAGTTGACAGGATTTCTAAGGGAAAAAGCCAGGATTAAAACCAAGAATTTTTTTTTTTTTTTTTTTTTTGAAGACAGAGTCTCACTATCTCGCCCTTGGTAGAATGTTGTGGCATCACAGCCTACAGCAACCTCTAACTCTTGGGCTTAAGCAATTCTCTTGCCTCAGCCTCCCAAATAGCTGGGACTACAGGCACCCACCACAACACCTGGTTACTTTTTGTTTGTAGTTGTCATTGTTGTTTGGCAAGCCCAGGCTGGGTTTGAACCCCCCCCAGCCAGCTCCAGCCTATGTGGCTGGCACCCTAGCTGCTGAGCTACAGGTGCCAAGCCTAGAACCAAGAATTTTAGTCTTGAGTCCAATGTGCCTGTCACATGCAAACACTGGTGCAGGTCATCCAAACCTCCAGAAGGCTGAGGGAAGCTGGTTGTGCTGTCCGTAGAAGCAAGAAAGGAAGCAGGAAAAGAGAGCAGATTCTGAGGGACCCCTTGATAAAGGAAGGAGGGCAGACATCCCTACACCTATGTTCAAGTCTCAGAGTTGATCCAGATTTTGAAAATACTGATCCTCTGGCTTCCCAATGAGAATGTGCTCTGCCGTTAAAGAGGCTGTTGTGGTGGGTTCCTGAGACCCACAGAGGCACGGGAAGAGGACCATTGCCTGTCATTTTGCCTGCATCCCTCCAGCTGGGCTTCACAAGTGGACCCCCAGAGGCCAAGACACACCTCACTAGGTTCACCCCAAGGCCTTCAGAACCCTTGACTAGATTGTTGAAAACTAAGCAATATGCCCTCTGTTAAAATGTGTATAAATTACAGCCCACCATGTTAGAATAGACAACCCAACGAACTTCCCCTATCGGAAGCGCCCATTTAAATGTAACGGGCTGAACAATAATTGTCAAGGCAGCCCAGAGCCCCTCACTGCCGTTCCGCCTCGCTCATTGTAAGTATTCTGCACTGCACTGCTTTAAAACTCAAACTTGCATCAACTTGAAAGATTCCTCCCCAGGAACCAGCATATTTTGTCCAAAAACAGCTAGATTAAAAATGAGCACATATAATCCCAACCCCTCGAGTGATCTCAGAGCACAGTTTTTTGAGCTTTGGAGACAGAAACAGCAGTCAGGGCCAGGAGGTGTGTGATGGGCCAATCCCTTCCTTTTCTTTCCACCCTAACAACAAATAATCAATTTCAGAAAAGTTAATAGAAAGAGATAAGAGTGTAAAGTGGACGTGGCATTCGTGAGAAGGACTTTTCCTGAACATCTTAAGTTTAGGGCCCTGATTTTTTTTTTTCAATCCTATTAAAAGTAGGAGAGAAGACCTGTTTCATGGTACCCAATCACAGCATGGATATGTGATTAGATAGATTAGTTACATTACACACTATCAGGGGAAAAAATCACAGGAAAGAATGAGGTGACAAGTTAACAAAATGTTTATATTGTTTCCAATGTAGAGAGAAAGAGAAAGGGACCAATCACTGGAGGACAGAAACATTTTGTTTCTAGTTAAACTGTCATGACCGGCTCCTGAATCTGGTTTCTGACATTGAAACAGAGGGTGTTTTTATGATGGATTTTTTTAACCTTTTCCTCAAAAGCTGAGATTTTTGCCATCGCAACTCGGTGTTTTCCAGTTGTTATGATGACTTTAGAAGAAGCAGGATTTCTCAGCTCCACAAGCTGATCTTTCCACTGAAGCGAAAGGAGTTAAGGATTTGCTACTTGATCTAATGGCAATGACTTTCCAATAGACGAGCACAGAATCATTGATCACTCGCCCTCTCCTTGTTTGCATTGGAACACTGTTCAATTTACACCAATTAAAGAATGCTTGGTTTGGGTATTGAAGAATAATTAAGGGATGCAAATCCCCAAGGGCTTCTAAAAATGACATCTGACTAGAATGGTGATTATGGCATGAAGGCGGCATTAGTATTTAAATGCTTTGACTGATATACAAAATCATTACCACGTCTCTCCAAGAGTGACATTAGGTCAATCCATGTACTTGCCTGGTCGTCCTAAACAAATTTGACAAGTCTAATTTTAAGTAATTGCTTAGAGTTTAGGGGCAGCCTCTGTCCCCACAAGGGCAGCTGTCCGGACCACAGCTTGTAATTGAGATGTGTCTTTAAACTATATGTATCAACCCACCATGTAAATGTGTTTGCAAAATATGTTAAGGGTTTGTGACGCTCCAGAGAATTCTAACCCAGTCAGATGTCAACATGTAAACTTTACTATAGCTATTAATCAACTCATCAACAATTTCTACCTCATCCCCTAGAGGAAAGACTGGGTTTTCTAGCTCAATAATGTTCCAGAGTTCATCTAGCAACTGTTTCGAGGTGTGGTCCCAGGACCAACAGCATCAGCAGCACCTGGGAACTAGGTAGAAATGCAAAGTCTTGGGCCCCACCCACTGAATCTGCAGCTCTAGAGTCTTGTCCCACAGTGGTGGCGCAGGAAGTCCTCCCAAACACCCTCCAGCTCACTGAGTAACACATCAGTGAGGAAATGGAGGCCCACCGTTTAGATAATTTGGCTGATCGTCATACGCAGCTCACGTGAGCATGGAAGCTGGGGCCGATCATATCGGTTGAAGATTTTTAATTCCTGAACTTTGATGCAACTTTTCTCTTAAATGTTAACCTTGGGATCATATGTCAGTGAAAAGTCCAGCCTATTAAATGAGACTGACTTTCATTATTCAGCTAAAGTTTCGAAAATGCTTTGCTCCTCTGTTTTTCATTCAAGCCCCTGTGTGTCCCGGAGAAGGCACGCAGGCTCTGGGCTGGCACATGGCTGGGTTTTGTCTTCCTCTTAAACATCAGAGACTGAGCCTCCCAGCTCCCCCACGGTTGGGTTGAGCCATTGGACTAGTTGGAAAAGGACGCATCTCCTGAGCCAGAGGTCCCATGTCAGTGCAAGAGCCTTGAGAGTCCCCTTCCTTAGTCCTTGGCAGATTGTTTCTGTACATACAGAGAGCGGCTCTCCTTGCCCTGAGTCCCTCCATGACAGTGGTGAGCAGAACCCCTGCTACCCTCCCTGGACATGAGGAGAGAGTGACAGACTTTGGGGAATGGTTGTTACCCCTTTACAACCTGGCATATAACGGGACTCTCTGGGACGCCTACACCGTCCTTTTGCACTATTAAAAGTGAGAGGCAGGACAGAGAGGAGTGAAAAAGAAGCATCTTCCCTATTTAGAACATGAATATAACAAAATTTCCAGGAGGACAGAAGAACATGAGCCCAATTGGAGTTAGACGCTAATCAGTGGGCACGTTGGGGGTTTAATGTTCTTTTTTCCTGATTTTGTTTTTTCATAATCATTGTGCCTTGTGCCACCTACCACAGCCTAACAATCCTCGCCCCACACAGAATGTGTATTTCCTGAGCTATGAGTGAATGAATCAAATCAAAACTAAAAAAAGAAAGGCCGTCTCATTTGCAGGTACACAACTCTGTGCTTGCTGTGCCCTGCCACACAGCTCAACGATACAGCCAAAGTGGAAGCAAAAGGCTTCTGGCCGACCTGCCCGCCCCCGGGCCTAAGCGCCCAGCCCTCTCCGTCTGCTCCGGCGCTGTCTGCCTGAGCACCCACGCCCCCAGGTGGGCCTGTGCGCCCAGCACCCCAGGGCGGCCTCCCGCCTCTGCACCCGTCCGTCTCTGCAGCAGTGCTGAGCTGTCGGCCACCTCCTCCCCGGGCTCTCTGCGCAGGGCAAGGGGTAAAATGTGCCTCTGAATGGGGAGGAGTAGACAGGGTGGATTAATGGCAGCAGCAGAAGAGGGATACAGCGGAGCAGAACAAAACGAGGGTGACCCGCACAAAACAAAGCGCCACAATAGATCATTTCTGAAAAGTCATCCGGGCAGCTTTGAAACCCAGGGTTGTGTGTTTCAGCGCAGTGTCACAGCCACGGGCTTTCAAGAGACATGAATGGAAACGGAACAGTAACTCTTTTTCATGCCTCTTTTCAGGGGTCTTGTCGGCAGGGAAGGATTTACCATTCAATTCCCATACTTTTATGTGGGAAATTAGGAATTTGCCCCTTAAAGAGAAATTGCCTTTTAAACTCTCATAAATTGTGGAGATTTTACAGATTTCCCATAACTTCTTCCTCCGTTTCCTCCTTCCACTTATATTTTATTTTGTAAAAACGCTCATAAACACACACACATTCGTTTACACAATTCCCACCTTTCCCATTTTTCTCTCAAATCTTCTACTCCGAAAATCTTCAGCCAAAGAGGCATTTCATCTTCCTGTATGATACAGTGTTTGGCTCCTGTCCTTCACTATTTCATTTACCACATTCCAGCATACCTCGAACTTCTTTTTTGGAAAAAAGAGACCTACGCTAGAAACTATTTATCACGGCAGGTCTGAAAAGTGGGCATATTGATCCAAGCTGGTGAAAAGGCAAAGGCAAAATAAAACAGGACATTCAAGCAAAGGCAGCGGGCATTTACCAGGAGCCACTGTGTGACTTCTCCCCACTACCTTCAAATAGGCCCTACATTTGAATTGTCCTATGAAAATAATCAGATTGTATCACAAGAGAGCCCAATAAAATGTCCCCGATTGTAATGCACTGGCCAGTAGTGTAGCAGTGGCCCGCAGGGATCGGGCTCCTTCCTTCTCAGAAGCCCATAGTGCTTTGCCATGTTAATCTCATTAACCTTCCCTATCGGTTTCAACAGGACAGAAATGAAGACTTGAGAACGTGGAGTTCCCGGCCGAAGAAGTTAGGCTTTGGCTGGGAGCCCGTACATTTGATCTGGCTCCCCAGGCCTCTTCCAGGGGCTGTTTTTGGAGCAGAGGAAGAAAGCACAAACAAGGGAACCTTGCCATAGGAAACTCAGCCATGTGTGATTCCAGCCTGCCCCCTCCCTTCCCGCCCTGGGACAGCCCCGATCCCTGGATGCCGGGTGAAGTGACCCGGCCATTCTGCAGGGGCGGTCAAGCATGCCCAGGGACCCCACGGACCTCCAGGCCCTTTCCCTGGAGAAGCCTCTGGTGGTAGTGGCCAGAGATAGAAAGGAGGACCTGGCGGGGAGGAAAGAGAAGAGAAGGTTTTCCTCCCCAGCAGGTCTGTAAGGGGAGACTAGGGCTGCTAACCATTTCCTGATGTGCAAATGCTGAAACTTGGACTTCTTTTCTTGTTAGATTTCTTAGATATGCAAAAACCTAACCCAACAAAAGAGAGTCTCAAAATATATTTAACTTGGATAGGTTCGGGCCCTGATGTCACTTTTCCGACAAAAAAAGAAAGAAAGAAAGAAAGAAATCAATTTCCTATTTCTAAGGACAGTTTTGAAAACTTTAGGAATGCTGACTACATCAAACTCCACAAATCCAGGAACTGTGTCTCTTCCTTCTTTGTCAATAGTTAAGTCAAAAAAAAATCAGGCTCTTGCTCTTGAAGGGGCAAAATCCTTGTTAGAAATTAACATTTGAAGGAATAGTGGTTCTTAAACATAGACCTGGCTTGCTTGATAAAAATAGGCAGCTTTAATGATCTGGGAAGGTCTATTTCATGACTAAAGTATTTAATTTAACTATATTTAAGTGTGTGTTTACATTATACTTAAATATATTCAAATTATATTTAAACATTTGATTTAAAATTAAAATATTTTCATTTCTTTCTTTACTACCTCTAAAGGAAGAATAGAAATTCCAAAGGCCAGGCCCCTCAGAAGCTTTCGAAAACCCCATGGCAACAACTCTTACAAGCCCCAGAAATAGTGCCTCTGGGGAAACCCTCCTTTCAACAGCCTCACCCACAACCCAAAACTACAAATGTTGACAAGATGACAGCACCACTAACCTCTAAACCAGCAATTCCCAGCCTGTTTGGCATTTGGATAGCATAAGAAACCCTTCTTCCAACTTAACTCTTAAGAAGAACTGGGTTATACTTAGTTTTTAAATAAAAAAATTAAATAACATTCGAATGTTAATTATGTGATTAGAGAAGTTCTGTGATTTTTCTTAAAACCTAATCCAACTTCTGCTGCCAGAGACACGAGGGCCTGTGGCAACTATAGAAATCCTTTCCTTTTCACAATGCTTTCTCCACCAAACAGTGGAAGTTATCTTAAAATAATAATCAAGTGAATTATCCCACCCTCCACACCCATCCCTGGCAGAAAACTCTTCAAGAGCTCTCTGGTGTACAGAAAGTAAAACCCAGGCCTGGCTCCCATCCCTGTTGCCATTATAATTTCTTCTGTCTCTCTCCCTGCTCCATCCTTGTGTTCAGTTCCTTGTGGTCAAGAACCTCTTCCTTGCCCCAGGGCCTTTGCACATGCTTCTTCCTGCTTGGAGTGTCCGGTTCTTACTTCTCACAGATGCCTGGCTTCTTCTCTTCTGTTAGAGCTCTGTTCTAACACCACCTCCTCACAGGGGATTCCTCCAACCAGGCTGTCTAAAGTAGCCTTCTCCAAATCAGTCATCTCTGCCCCAGCTTCAAGTTTTTGTTCAGTCTGTAGAATTCCCACAAGCACTAGCCTAGTCGCACAGGCTACAAGGGAGGTTGAGAAGCATAGTCTCTGGCTGACTGACTTCACACCCAGGAAGAAAGGAAACATAGATTTGGGAGACTCTCAGTGTCTACCATACATTCCTAGACTCCTCTCTGAGTACAAAAGATTCTGCAACTTGCCTGCTAGAGGCAGTGGAGTCTGTGCACAGACCCTCCTTAACTGGACACGGGAGACCTCCCACCCAGCATCCCTCCACCGTGCCACGGAGCTCATCCCAAGCTGGGGAGCCACCTTGAACACTGAGACTCCAACATACTCAGCCTTCCCTTCCTCTCTTGGTTCTGAGGCTTAGAAAACATCCAGATACATTTTGTTTTAGCCCCTGAATTCTCCCGTTCAGTTCTTTACTCATGTTATAAAGACGTTTGCCATGAAGGAAGTAGACAGGTAGACCTCTGCCGTGTCCCCAAGACAACCCCAGAGGAGTGGCTTCCTTCCCTGTGATCTTCAACAGATTACTCAGTCTGCTCACTTCCAAAATGGGAGCTAAAATTTTTTGTGTGTGGTTATTAAAGTTACATTCACTAATGCATGTAAAGTTCTTAGGTTTTAAAAAGAAATTATCTGACAGATAGGTATTTAATTTATTTTTCTTTCAATCAGTGGCTTTCTTTTGCCAATTTCCAGCATGCTGAACCATTTCTCTTTCTCAACCCAACCAAATTCCTCCAGAATTAAAATTAAATTCCCCTGTTGCCCAAGGTCTTCTCTGAAATAGTCCAGCGCTCCCTGCCTCCCCTTCTCTTATTCTGTCCCATAGTTGTTCACATTATTTAATGTCTTGTGCTATCCCCTGACTGTTCCATAAGTATTCATCTCATTAGTGAGACTGCAAGCTTTCTGAAAGCAGCTGGAACCAGGTTGGGGGGCTCCGGTGGCCCCTAACATTTAACAAAATGGGGACTGTATCATGCCCACTCAACAAGTACTTCCTTGGTCATTAATTTGCAGACATCCACAGATTAAAGTTGGGCATACATGATCCCAAAGAACAAATCCATTCCGTACAGGAGTCCCAAACATCGCTTGATTCAGGATTGCCTTTTTCAATAGTAAAATATGCTGCTTATGTGAACAGAATGACTAACTTACTATCCCTGTGCAGAAGAAGTTGAAAATGTTGCCTAAAATTATATTACACACTGGAACTTCTGGTAACTCATGATACTGCCTTCTGGGTGGTGTTTATTCTATGCCACAAACACCTGAATTACTGAAAACTGAAATCCGTCCAAGTTGTCTGTTTGGGGTTCCAGCACTTTGTGGACTGGCACATGTGTCTGACAAAAATCTGGGGAATGCTTGGCCTTTCATTCCTCTGAGAATTATGCCATTTTCCAAGAACAGCTAAATAGCTCATTCATGTTTCACCCTCTGTTCTTCCAGGCTGGTTTCCTGAGGATATTTTTGAGCCAGACTGGTGTGTTTTCTTTTTTGTTTTAATAGACTGCTGTAAATTGAGAGTTTTCAACTTAAACTTACAGCAAATGATCCCTGAGTGCGTTTTTTAAGCGAAGAATATTATCCTTATTTCATCTATCACAGATGAAAACGATGTACACATGGATGGCGTCCACTCCGTGGCATGTCAGCAGATCCCCCCAGAGGATGACCCAAATCCACATGAAATCTCTCAGTTCTGCTTCTGAGGGGGGCCAACTAATAAGTACCATCAGGTAACGAAACTGTTATTTTTTTTTCCCTTCTGCATCACTTTTATCATCAAGAGAAGTGGGGAATTTCACATTTCAAGGGCTTTTTGCACAGGAAATCCTAGTGTGGCCTTAACACACACTGAAGTCTCTAGGGGGGAAGCTTTGGAGTAACCTAAAAAACTCGAGCAGAGGAGCAAAGCTCCCTGACCGGATGGCATCCATCTGGAGCTTCCAGAAGGAAACCGATGAGTATATACGCCACCCCCAAGCATGGGGCACGCTCCAGACCATCTGAATTTTTAGAACCTATTTTCACAAAGAGGAGATGCCATGAACTGCAGAACTCTGAGCCCAAATTCACTTCCCAAGACTAAGCAATAAGCTTAAATGCAGACAAGGAAAATACTTGGTTTGGCTTACCCCAACGGTTCAGGCCAGTGTGAACTGGGCAGGCTGAAGAATCCAAGAATCTATAAAAGTTCTTTAGAAAACAAAAAGGCACCCGTCAAGGGAGACAGCTTGGCAAGATACAAATGTGTGTCTCCCAGAGCTAAAGAGAAAGCCTCCCCCCACCCCTTGAAATGATGAAACCAGCAAAGCCTTCAGAGAAGAGGACACTGGAGCGGGGTGATTACTCACAGCAGAATAAAAGCACACGGGGGAATGGGAAGATACAAGTGGGCCCCGAGCACAGAGCAGGGCCCGCTCAGCTGGCAAGGGCAGCAGGCAGGGCAGGGAGTGGTAGGGCCTGGGGAGCACAGCACTGTCCTGAAGATTGTGGCGGGAGCTTGCTGACCCGGTTACAGATCAGCATGTCTTATCTCCCCTCCCGATACTGGAGGAGCTGGGAACCAGCCACGCCTTGCGGAGCATGGCCCCTGCCCTCAGCGAGCATACAGTAAAGGTCCCCAGCTTTATGACGTCTAAAGTGAACCAGGCAGCTTATTCACCAGTGAGTGAGTCACTGAGGAGCAATGCAGCCTGCACCAAATGACACTTAGTCCAAAACCATGCAGGTAACAACAGGCAATTATGCTGATGGACCAGGGAGCAGAAGGAAGAAAGTATATTTTTCCTTTTTTTTTTTTTTTTTGAGACAGAGTCTATGTCGAGTACTATGGCATCATAGCTCACAGCAACCTCAAACTCTTGGGCTTAAGCAAATGGAAAAATTTCTTGCCTCAGCCTCCCAAATAGCTGGAACTACAAGCACTCACCAAAACGCCCAGCTATTTTTTGGTTGTAGTTGTCATTATTATTTAGCTGGCCCTGGCCAGGCTCCAACCCACCAGCCCCAGTGTATATGGCCAGCACCCTAACCACTGAGCTACAGATGCCGAGCCTAGAAAGTACATTTTCCATACCATTTATCACCTTCTAACCTACTGCGGCAGCCAGGGGTCCATGTAGGAAAGACATGGCCCATCAAACAGTTGACTGGGGAAAAACTGATGAAGGATCCGTTTACAAAGGAATGATCAGGGGTCAGCAAACCAGAATGGTGGGGAGCAATGACTACTCCTGAGTGGTGGCATTGGGGAGGGTTGATTTCCTCCCTATGAGGAGGCAATTGTGTCACCCTCAGGCCTCAGGGAGGGGTGTGTCTCTGGTACCCTGAGTTCACTGAGCTGCTGTTCAGTTTCCAGCTCCTGACCCAGCTGGATATTGAGGACAGGAAGCCACTGATGTCATCTTAATGACCCATCTCCTGGGGTTCCCTACAAAACGGTGGAGTAGGGTAGAGAGGTGGCCTGCAGAAGCAAATGGAAAAATGTCCAGCCCATGCTGGGCACGCCAGTTTAAATATTTATTTCCTTCATCTACCTCAGCCCATTAGAACAGAAGCTCGCAGAGGACAGCAACTGCGCTGGTCTTGTCCCTGCTGCGTCCCGAGTGCCCACACGCACTCATCAGGGACATGAAGAATATGTATTGAAAGACTGAATAGGAGCAAAGAAGAAAACCGTTTGCCCAGGATTTGACAGAAACTAAGTAATAAGAGACAAGCAGCATTTTTTTATAACATAAAAATATTCCTTAACACAGTGTTTCCCTATGGTAAACGGGTTCTTATTTTGGCCATTCTGCCCAAAGCAATATAGCCAAGATATATAAGAAGGAAAATACAGTGGGGCACAAAATTTGCTGAAAAGATTATATTTATGCTTTGCTTGGAGAGCAGAAACGTTTTGAGCCTGAAGTATTTTAAATCGCCTTGTCAAAAAAATACAAGAAACACATCCTCCTCCCAACTTCTCAGAACTGTGGTCTAAAAGTGAGGGACAGTCGCCAGGATTATTAAAGAAACTGTATTCAATAGTGGAAAGATGTCAGGTTTGGGGGATTTTCTGCCACGGGAGGTTTTCGAGTTCAACGTTGTCTGGATTTGATGACAGGTAATGACATTAACTAATTACAAAACTAATCACATTTGGAGCGGTGGAAGCTGAGATCATGATAAGCGTAATCAAATCCCTGACTTCAGGGCTTTGGGAATCAGAGGGTAAGTTTTCTCTTCTTGCAAAGCTTGACCAGATGCCTTTCAGAGCCCTTTGTCTGAATATTTTGGAAGCTGCAGATACCAACAAGAGTTGGAACTGCAGGACCCAGTGGCCAGGCTGGCACTTAGCCAGGGGACTCGGTTCTGGGGAGTCTGGATGAGTTCTACCTAGCGGAAGGTGAGCCTTGCCCACATCTTGTCAGGAGCTCCCACCAAGGTAAAGTCCAGGACATTTCAATCCCTTTTCTCTTCCCCTGAAAGCCCAGAGACCTGTGCCCACCACCTCGCCCACTTTATCACTGGTTGGGAGCCTCAGTTTCTTCTTCTGCAAAGTATACATAAAAAAAAAAAAATCTATCCCACTTGCCTCTACAAATTAATATAAGAATCCAGTGAAATATAGTTTACTTTACACGCTATAAACTGCTCTGAATGTAAACCATGTTGTTGGTATTAATGCAAATTAAAGGCCCACATACCTATGATGTAAATGCCTCAATCGCCAAAAAAGGGGAGGGGTTATTTAAATCAAGAAGCTGCCCACCTTTTTAGTGGCCAGTTTTTCCTCCACCTTTCCCCCTCTTCTGTCTCTCTCTTTTACTCTTGCTCTCTCACACCCTCGGAGAGGAGCGGGGCAAGGTCCATCTCCTTCAAAGCCTTTTCAGCCCTTTTAAGAGACAAGAGAGCATCAGGCTATACTGTGGAAATGCCCTGGTCCTTCTTCCCATCTACTCAACATTCCCTAAGCCCTGATGCCAAACTTGAAAGGCAATGAAATCCCGCATGTAAACACCATCTTTCAGTCACTTGGAAAATTATCCACCTCTCCTTTCTCTCTCTTATCAATTCACTCACCCTCAATTAAAGCTGTCCTTTGAGTTAAACCTCACTTTTCAGAAATGAAGCAATTGCTTCGGAAAGAGAAAAATATTAAGAGATCCAGATTTCAATTAACTTTGCCATTGATTTTTGTGTAATTCTGGGGGAGGCATTATTCTTTTGGCAAAGTAGAGCCAAAGGACTCAAAGATTAATGAAGGCTCTAATGATGGCAGCGGGCAAGGACCGAGACATTTGTAGTCCTGTCCCCCAGGCCCTGCTGTAAAGCAAAAGCAAAAATATGAGGAACGTGGCCCGGAAGGGAGGCCTGCCGAATTGCCCATGACGATGAAGAGTTCTTCCTTAAGGACTTGTACTTTTTCATTTTCATGAAATATCTGTATCTGCTACTTTGCATAACTCTGCCTTTTTTTTTTACTGGTCAATAAAACATATATCCAACTTTGGTTTTTTAGGAGCTATAATTGCTTCATAATTATTGAATATGGGTACATATTGATCATAACAAGAGACCAGTGAGCAGTGCATGAAAGCGCGTGCACACACACACACACACACACGCATGCACCACATAAATACAATGGTGGAAACCATTGATACAGATATAATTTTTAATGTGTTGTGTCACTGAATGTCTACCAGAGGAAAAAAGTCTCCGTGCAAATAGATTTAAAACAACAGGCAGTTTAATCAGATAAGTACACAGCATTCATCTCTGTCCCCTAGCAATATGATTGTAGCATAATGAATGAAGGGAAGGTGCTCATCGGAATACATCTCTTCCGAGCAACAGAGTGAAACCAACTGTCATGGAGACGCCTTTCCTAGGGTGGGGCTGGAGCAGCACCTGCTGCTGTGATTGTCACCATCATCGAGGGCTCAACCTGAGCAAAGAAAATCATCAAGGCAATTTCGAATTTTTATTTTCAAAGGTTTATGCCAACTTTCCTTGACTTCCTGATGGGGAGGTCAGCCCTACAGCACAATTCACCAATCTTCAGAAGCCCCTACGGGGGTGGAACAAGGATCAGTGATGAGAAACCACGTTGTAAGGAAGTGTCAGGGGAGGGAACTGAAGCAACCAGCCTTCTCTCAAACCAAACACAAAAGGTGAGGCTACTGGATTACAGGCCATCAGGAGAGAAAGTTGTAACATGGCCTTGTTACATGTCAGATTAGTGCCTCGAAATTAAGGACTGTCCTTGTGCTGTTGACTGCCTGCTATCTCTGTCAAGGACCTCGAGGGTGCCAGAGCTCTGTGTGGCCTGAGACTGCCTGCTGTGAGCCAGTCTTGTCCCGAGGTTTTGCTCCTCCTACAGGCCTGTGAGGTAGGTCCTGGCATTCCCCCATGTGACAGACCATGCAGAGACAGGAAATGACCCGGCCAGGACCACATGGTTACCAGGAGCTGGAGAGGGATGCAATGCCAGGCTGCTGCTGCAAGCACCAGGTAACAACCACACGGCTGCTCAGAGGAACTGGATTTAATTGAATGGAAAATCGGAAGAGTGATGGGCTGAAAAGGCAGCAGGAAATGATTTGGCTTAATTATAATCCTCTCTAAAATGAAAACCAGTTTGCCCAGTGCTCCCCCTGCAGCTCAGCAGTGTTCGGCAACTTTTTTGACAATCATCCTCTCCCTGAACCACCACTCTGAATCCACCTGCATAGCAGAGCCAGCCCTGGGACTGACCCATGCTTCCTAGACTGCTGGAGAGAACAGGGACCAGGAGCAGAGGAAAGCCTCAGACCCCAGAACTGCAAACTCCAGCAGCTCTGCCCCCACCACGCAGCCCCAGTGGTCTCAGCTCCACACTGGGACCCTCCAGCAAGCCTGGACAGCGAGCAGACCCTCAGTACCCCAGCGTGAGCCTGTCCATCTTAATCTTTCAAGAGTATTTCACTGTACTCTACCTAACTTAATAGTGCCTGGCGTGAATCTATGTCCACAACTTTAGTATATAAAAAATACAATTTTTTAATTTAATTACTTTTCTTTAATTTTTTTTATTGTTTGGGATTAATTGAGGATACAAAGAATTAGGTTACACTGATTGCATTTATTAGGTAAAGTCCCTCTTATGATTGTGTTCTGCCCCAAGAGGTTTGCCATACACCATAACTACCCAACTCCCCTCTCCTTGCACCCTCTTTCCCTAGCCCCCCACCTTGAATTGATCTGAGTTTTTCTCTTATGAGGGTATGTAGTAGATGGTCAACTGGCTGTATTTTAATTTAATTTCTATGTTGAAGCCTCATTCTTCAAGGGTGGCAAAGACTCAATTCCATGGTCTCAGTTTCCCTTAGGCCATGGCTAAATCTGGGGGTTCTTTAGTTCTAAGTCTTGGTACCAGGGAGACGTAAGTCTGTCATGTGATGTGTCCATTCTGGCAACCTCTGACATGTCACTGGGTCCCTCCCTGCACCTAGTCCTCAGACATCAGTTCACCCAAACTACCCTGGTCACACCCTTGTTCCACCTGCCTGGTCCCTTCACTGTGTCTGGAGGGCAGGGGCAGGACTCCTCTCTAGCCTGCCCCCCACAACCAATGACTTCCCCACAGACTTACCTATTGCTCCTGAGTGTTTTCTCACAACTCCCGCTGGGCCCTCCCACCTTTCTGTTCCCCTTAGGGCTGGGGAAAAACAAAACAAAGTATTGGGTAAGGCTTGCATGTAGATGAATATAACAAAAAGCTGACATCAGAGGCTTGACCAGTAGACATTTATTATGGGACATCACCAACACATCTGGTACAGTGCTTGCAGGTGCAATCAAGGAGCCCGGATCTTTCTCTCTTACACCCAGGCCACGTTTGGCAATAGCAGTGGTGCCCTGAGCACCGTGAGCCTCCTGAGTAGGGAGGATCTGGAAGTGCAGAAGCAGCCACAGCGAAATGTGGCCTGCATCTCACTGGGCAGCGCCAGAGGCATCTGACAACCCAGTTCGTAGGGGAGTCTGGAAGGGGAGATTTTAGCTTCCCAGCCTCCACAGCAAGTAAATACCAGTCAGGTGGGGACTGAAGAAAGGATGAGGGGACAAGCTAAAGAATCTGCCACGACCAGGAAGCTCATCCTCCACTGTCACTGGCCTCCCCTGAAACAGCAGGTGGGTGCTAAGCAGGGCCGCAAATAAGGTGAAGGCGAAAAGAAACCCTGAGGGGCACAGAGCCGGGTAATGCTCCATTCAGGATCATCCCTCTTCACGGATTCAGGAACACCTCCGTCTGGGTCGACAGTCCAGGGGACACTCACATGCTGCTCTGAATCCACCCGACGCCTCACACTCTGCGAACGAGACATGGAGACCTGGCACTAGATGCCCTGCCACTCCCTCAGGGCTGCAGAACCTACATCAGGGGCCTGTGTTTCTCCATCCCAACCCCGGCTTGGCCAAAGAGACGAAAGGCACTTGGTAAATAGACGCTGAGCCACTGAAGCTCCCACATTTGGGACTGGCAGAGGCTGGGGCAGAATGCAGGGCCTGAGGCTCCCCTAACATACCTGACCCCCCCCCCCCAACATGCATGAATCCAGAAGGCCAAGTTGCCGAGGGAGGACCATAAGGGGCCAGCCATCCAGTACCAATGGTCTATTCTCCAGCTCCTGTAGGGGCTCAGAGAGGCCAGCTCCAGGCTCAGGCCACCTACTGAGATCTGAGGACCCCTCCCTTCGTGTCCCTTTTGGCTGGTGAAATAGAATCTCACCTGCTGAGTCTGAAGCCAAGGTCAGCTACTCTATGTCCCTAGGGAAATTCCTTTAAACTAAGCCCCAGTTTCCTTATTTGTAAAAGGAAAATGGTATACCCACCTTGCAGGGTTGCTGTGAAGATGGGAGGTGGCGGATGTACACACAGTTCTTGCCCACGTGGGCTTTTCCAGTCTGTTGCAATAGTTCATCTCACATAAGACTCCGGGGACTTGGACTGGAACAGGAGCGGAATCCAAATCTGTGCTGCCTGCTAGAGACACGAAGGGGAATATTCCAGATCCAGAAGGTGCTCCAGAACTGGGGAGGGGGGATTGTTGGGAGTGAGGACGGGAGGTGAGCAGTAGCAGGGGTTGGCTGAGAGCAGTCCCTAACTGGCGTGGCTGACTGGTACCAACCTGAGAGAATCACTTACGGACCTCAGTGCAGCATAAAACTGTGGGTATGTGTTTGCCCTGATGTAAGGTGGCATTTTGATCTCTTACCTGCAGTGGTGCCATTTGCAAATAGATTGAGTCTTTTGGGCTCTTCATATAGTCATCTGTACCCATGGGTAAGGAGAGAGCTTTTTAATCAACACTAAGTGTAGTACAACTAAAAATGATGTGCTTGCCAATCAAATAAAATGGATCTCTGGCTACCTAAGTGAAGCGTAAGTCCTGTGTACTTGAGCAGACCATACCTGAAGTTCAGGTGCTTTCCATGAGCCACCACTAGCCTCAAAAAGAAAATTCCTCCATAAAGCCACATTGAAGATACAGAGAGTATTTCACCTGATGGGAAGGAAAAGGATAAAAATTATCTTTGAATATTTGGAGAGAGGATCCTTAAGTTACATACATCAAGTCTTCAGCCAATCACCAAGAGCTACAAGAAGACAGGTTTTGACTCCATTGAAGGAAGAGGGACTCCAGTTACTGAACTGGACAATGGATGTGCTGCCCCGAGGGACAGCAAGTGCCACAAGCTAGCAGGACCAGAGACTGGAGGCCGAGCACCGATTGGGGATGTCACATCCTTATGGCATTGTATGTTGTGGTGCAAATGAGGGAGATCATTCTTTCGGACCCCCCATCTACACTACCTGCTTAGAACCATGGGCCATTGATCCACCTCAGCTGCCTCGCAACTGACATCGCAGGGCAAAACCCAATGGGCCTCTCCACCCTGGGCTTTCTCTGTTCCCCTTTCAGCATGGGACATCCCAGAAAAACTCAGCATACAATCGTGCTGAACCCAGATGTGAGGGGAAGGATGACCACTGGTAAATGGAAAACCATTTACCAATCAGAGGTTGTCACTGTAAACAAATTCTTTTCCCTTCCTTCTTCTCCCTCTACCCAATCAGGCTGTCCTGAGACTTCGTAGCTTGTGCTTTTGAAGGATGGTCTCAGTATCTGTTTCCTATTGCTGCTGTAACAAATCACCACCAACTTCACAGTTTAAAACAACAGAAATTTATTATCTCATGTTTCTGGAAGCCAAAAGTCTGAAATCAGTATCACTGGGCTCACATCAAGGTGCTGATGGGGACTGTGCTCCCTCCAAGGAGTCTGGGGGAGAATTCCTTCCCAGCCTCTTTCACCTCCTGGTGGCTGTGACATTCCATGACTTGTGACCACATCACTCCTATCTCCATCTCCTGCGTCACACTGCCCTCTCCTTGTCTACGTGTCAACTCTGTCTTTGTCTCCAATATGGAGACTTGTGACGGGATTTAACATTCTTCCAGGAAATCCACAGTAACCTCACATCTCAAGATCCTTAAAGACATGAGCAAAGTCTTTGCCATACAAGGTAACACTCATGGGTTCCAGAGATTAGGCTGTGAACATATCTCTAGGGGCCAGTGTGTAGCCTCCCAGGGTCCCAGATGACTGAAAAATCAGTTATGCTTCATGCCAGCCTGTGGCTATATCAGTAACACACCCTCATATTTGCTCCTGTCATTTCAGACACACAGTACTCTTCCCAAACTTCTACAACTCCAGCTTGAACTCTCCACTAAAGAAGCAGCACTTAAGTTCTTCCTTGAGCTTTACTTTCTGGGGAACCCAAAGTAGCCATGTGTAAACCAGGAAGGACCATGCCCAGGGTAATGGTGGTAACAGTAATAATAGCAATACAGTAACAGTTTCTTTCTTTCTTTTTTTTTTTTTTTTGCAGTTTTTGGCTGGGGCTGGGTTTGAACCCGCCACCTCCAGCATATGGGGCCGGCGCCCTACTCCTTTGAGCCACAGGCCCTGCTCAGTACAGTAACAGTTTCTACAGTCTTCAAAGATGTTTGACTTTTTTCCAGAGTATCATACAATCATTAAAAAAATAGGCTTCCACACTGAGGGACTGCAGGCCACGATTGCAGTGGACGTTCCACTGTATTGTAAGATGCATTCCTCCTCTACAGAACATTTCCAACATGGTGATAATTTTTCTGTAGAATACTCACGAAATGAATAGAAAAAGAAGAGTGTTTCACAGTAAGTGGAAGGAAATTCACTGATAAAAGAAAGTTAAATATATTAGGCTAATGTTTACAAACTCCCTGCAGATGAGAAGGACGTGTTATCTGTAGCTGTCCTAAGTCCTGCTAGGAATATGCCTTTTGAGGGCTGAAACAAATTACATTTCTTAAAACAGCAGTGTCCTGGGCCCCAGGGATATCTGAGAAGTGACACACCTGTCATGGATGAATGGCTGGATTAGATATCATCACCTCCAAATTCAGTCAGCAGGGCTGTGACTGCCTTTTGGGGGAGAAAACAGGTGCAATAGGGCATAACTTTCTACTGTACCTCTCAGAGGTCTTTGCAGGTGACAACTGTCCAATAGAAGACACTGGAAGCTTGGCTTTTTCATCAGGCAACTTCACTGGCACCTTTGTTTCAGAGAATCTTATGACTCTTAGGTTCATCGATAAATCTGAAGAGACCAAGTAGTCAGTAACATTGAATATGAGAAAAATATTGGCAAATGCCCCTGTTAAAGAGGCAAACATCAAAAACAGAAACTTTCGAGAACTTCACTTCTCTTACCGTGATAAGGCAAATTCAACATTCTGGTGAAAGCTGCTTTCTCCAGGTACATTTGATCATCATCATCTAAAAAAATCATAAGACATCTCATTGAATAAATGCAATATGAATTAACAACTGTGTGTAACAGCGTGGTAGAATAAGTCTGCATCTGGCAAACTCCTATATGATATGAGCCATTTAGCCGGACAATTTATATTTGATAATTTCTCTGGTATAGATTCCCTTGGACTTCATGTACAATATCTTAACTTTCAAGTCTCCCAAACCTAGATCATCTTTTAGCTTCTAGTACAACCTGCTGTCAACATGGTAGTATCTCTCTTCGTCTTTGTTTGCATCCATGTACACACACAAAGACACACGCACATATATACAACGTCAACACTCTGCCACATTTTATAGAATGACAGCATTCTCTCCCTCTCCCCACTCACCTGTTCTCTCTTTCTCTGCTCCAAGTCTACTCTTTGGGCAGCACGGGGAAAATCTGGAGTAGACTCTATTTACTCCTGAAGGATTCCAGCCACAAAATTCCAGGAATAAAATTATCTGAAGAGAATTCCAACTCATCTTTATATAGCCAACCCTCTCCTTGAGGATCCTCTTTCCAGTTCATACTAAACTCTTAAATAACGTTGCATTGCGCATGAATCCACCAATGAACTAAAGAACTGAGCATTTCTGAAACTATGGAGAGATACATAAAGAAGCTCAGGGTCTACTGCAAAGAGCAGAGACTTCCAGCCAGGAGGCTCAGCTCCCAGCTCTTCTACTGCTTACTATTTGACCTTGGACATGCTAGCTACATCTCATTTTCTCTCGTAGCAAACAGGATAATAGTATTTCTTCTAATGTTTTTACAGGTAATATCTGTCTCACAAACACAGTGCCTTGTGGCTTAGAAAACACTTGGATTCACATTCTCTCACTTGATCCTTCAAGGCACGAACAGGTAGCAAAGGGTGCCCATTTTTTGTTCTAGAAATGGAAGTTCATAATGTCAGCCATAATGTCTTGATGAAGAATGAAGGTGCATGCTAAGCCAGAAGTTCCACCCATGTCCAAATCTTCTTCTCTATGTAGCTGGCAGAGGAAGAACCAGCCAGTCAACGAACTGCCACCAAGACAATAAGGATAGATCCTTCGCTCTGACTGTTTGTCCTAAGTCCTTCCTGTTTCACGCCTTCCATACGCCTGCTTTGAATACTCATAAAATCAGCACATCAACAAAGGCTCTGAGCATTCTTTCAAAGGATTGCTGCTATAAAAACAGCTACAAATTTATATCTCGGCATGACATAGATATTTAGTAAATATACGATGAACTGGACAGAGAACATCAGGAATCAGCAAACTCTTGTCAAGAGTCAGATAGTAAATAGTTTAGGTCTCCTGGGCCATACAGTCTCTGTCACAGCTACAGTGTCCCACTGCAAAAGCTGCTGGAGATGCGATACATAATTGTCTGTGCACCAATAAAACTTTATTTACAAAAACAGGTGACAGATCAGATTTAGCCTGGCTGGGGCTTGCTGGCCAACCCTCAGACTACATCCACTATGAGGACTGTCTTGTCAAAGGCATCGTTCCAGCACTTCCTTTCAGAGGCAGGGTCCTGACATCACTCACTTCACACACATATTCAGGCACTTTGTCTCTCTTCCTCCGCTGTCCTTTGATAAACACTGAGCGACAGGGGGGACATGGAGCATTTTCTCTTCAATTGCAGTTATTCTGAAAGACAAAGCAGGGCAGACATTAAAACCAGACCTGCGGTCTTTGTGCCATACTCGGCCTATCAAGTGCCCCTCTTCAAATTGTACTGAGCTTGCTGTACACCTTAATAAAGAAAACAGAACTATTCTTTCACTTCACAGTCTTTTAGTGAGGGTACGGGGGCCAGGTTTACGAAAGGCCCTTATAAAATGCTGGCTGAAAGGAAATAATGCTCCTTGGCACCAGGGCATCTTTTTCATGTGAAGCTACATGATCACTTTTCATTTTGTTTCTCAAGCACTCCATGGCACCCATCCATGTATTAGGCTAATAACGGCATGAATCTAGTTAAAAGGAACCAAGCAATTATTTTAATTAGAAGAGAACAAAAATAACACTCCTGGCTTCTGTTTTAAGGGGCAAGAAGGAAGTCGTCAGGGTTCAAAAAGATCCCACAAAATATTTTTTGTGAAAGGAAAAATAATTAAGGCCAAATTTAGAATGTACTTGCACTACGTGGGCCAAATAAAATGAATGGCATCACTGTGCAACCGGGACCCATTCATATCGAAGAGCCCCCAGAAAGTCCATTTTCACGTGACACCGTTTGGAGGGTGTAGCCAATTTTACAATGTGAACGTGAATGTCTACTGGAGACTTTAATGATCCTTGTGAATCTCTCACACAATTTCCTAAAGAGTGTTTGTGCACACTCTTTGATTAAGAAGAGAAAGGGGAAGGATTTTGGTCAATCTGCCTTTTAAGTAGGATTTTTTTTCTTAATTTTCATTTAAATTCTTCAATTGCTCAAATTTGTTTCTCTGGAAAAAAAAAAATCTATCTTCACAGGAAAATCCTTGTTGCTAATCCATACTGTGAAAAGCAAATTCCACCCTAAGAGGATTTTAATCAGCCGGACTGAACTCAGTTATACAGGAAGAGATTGTATCTACAGAGTTCCCTGAGCCCTTGCTTCCTGCCTCCTCTCTGGTCGTGGCATTTTGGCCTTTTTATTCCATCTCAGGCTTCCAAAAAGAGCTGAAATAAAATTCAAAATGGTCAACCACGGTCTTCTCTATTTGGATCCGTAATTGTCTATCGAGCACCTGTTACCTACCAGCACACAGAAAGTTATGAGTGTACAAAGATGAGTAAGACACAGACCCGGCTTGCAAAGAGTTCACAGACTCATCAGACAGACAGAGTCATGGGCAGAAAGGACTGCCCATGTCCAAGCAGCCACAGCTGGGTGGGGACAAGGTTATCCAGCTTTGGTGGATTGTTTAAGCATGGATTATCCAGGAGAAGAATATGGATGGTCTATTACAGGGGAAAAGGTAAACACAGGCAAAAGTGGGAGCACAAAGGACCCCAGGGTGCACACAGCTATATCTATCAAGCAGACAGAGCTGTGGGAGTATAAAACCATACTCGAGTGAGACACAAAGGCAGACTGGAGAGGTAAGAGCGAGTGAGTGCTGTGGTCTGAATGCTGATGTCCCTCCAATATTCATATGTCAGAACCAAATACTCAGTGCAGCAGTACTGGGAGTCAGGGGTCTGAGGAAATGATTCAGTCCTGAGGGCTACAGCCTCACAAACACGATTAGGGTCCTTGTAAAAGAGGCCTGAGCAAGCTCCCTTGTGCCTTCCATCGTGCGAGGATACAGCAACAAGGCAGCATCTTTGGACCTGCTAGTAGACACTGAATCTGCCAGCATCAGGTTCTTGGAGTCCTCGGCCTCCAGAGCGGTAAGCAGTATATTTCTATTGTTCATAAGTTATCCAGTTTAAGGTGTTTTGTTAAGAGACCTCAATGCACTAGGATGCCAGATCGTGAAAGAACTTAGGCCACCTGGACTTCATATTGCAGAGCAATGCAGAGCCAGCACATGACAGCCGTAAAAGACTAACCTGGTCATCTGTCCATTTCACAGCAAGTGCTTGCGTGACCGAGAAGAAGGAATGGTGACCAGGTATCCCACAAATGGCATAGCCCCAGCAAGAAGTGGCAAGACCTCGAACTGGGACAAGACTGTAAGCAGGAAAAATGAGACAGGGTAAGGAAAAAGACATACAGTACTCAAGGAGAATTTAAAAATAAAAACCACAAAGTGTGTGGAACAGTGACTGAAGAGGTCAAAAGTCACAGATAAAATTGTCCTTGAATTCTGATGCAGATCAGGTGTTTTATCTGAATGATTTTCATAAGTCCAAAAAGGCTTCTCATCTGACGGGCCTTGATCACAGGCCCTGGGATTCAGCTGCAGTAACAAATTTCAGTGTTGGGCACATGAGCATACTGCTGAGTGCCATATGGAAACTCCTAGAAGACAGTCTAACTTCTGTTTACTTTCCCATCAGAGCTCACATGAAACCAGCTTCCTGCTCTAAGTCTAAGTTAAAATACACAGAAAATACATTCTAGAAGGAGAGAAATAGTGGCGAGTACTTACTCAGGAAAGACTACATATATATTTTACTATTATGTTAGTTTGGACTCTTTTATGTTTTCATTTTTAAAAGAATGTATAATTCTAAACACATTTTATGAGTCAGCTGAACTTTGATAACACACCTGACAAAGACATTGCAATAAAACAAAGTTACAGGTAAGTTTCATTCATAAACATTGCTATAAAAATATTTTTTAAAATATGAGCAAAATATAGTAGCAGTGTATAAAATATATAATACATCACAACCAAGTTGGGTTTAATCCCCCATATAACCAAGGCAATTCTTAGCAATAAAAACAAATGTGGGCTTGGCACCTGTAGCTCAAGTGGCTAAGATACCAGCCATATACACCAGAGCTGCCAGGTTCGAATCCAGCCTGGGCCTGCCAAACAACAGTGACAACTACAACCGAAATATAGCCAGGCGTTGTGGCGTGTGCCTGTAGTTCCAGCTACTTGGGAGGTTAAGGCAAGAGAATCGCTTACGCCCAAGAGTTGAGCTTGCTGTGAGCTGTGACACCACGACACTCTACCCAGGGCTACAGCTTGAGGCTCTGTCTCAAAAAAAAAAACAAATGTGGAGGCATCACATTACCAGACTTCAGGTTATACTACAAGTCCACAGTGATCAAAACAGCATGGTATTGGCACAAAAATAGAGACATTGGTCTCTGGATCAGAATAGAAAGCCTAGGGATGAAACAAGCCTCATAAAGCCACCTGATCTTTGATAAATCCATTAAACAAAAGCAAACACTGGGGGAAAGAATCCCTATTCAACAAACGGTTCTGGGAGAACTGGATAACCACATGTAAGACCCTGAAACTGGACCCACATTTCTTACTACTTACAAAAATGTACTCATGATGGATAAGTGATTTAAATCTAAGACATGAAACAATAAAACTCCTACAAGAAAGTGTGGGAAAAACTCTTAATGATATAGGCCTGAAGAAAGATTTTATACAGAAGACTGCATTGGCAAATGCTACAACAACAAAAATAAATAAATGAGACTAATTAAGCTAAAAACCTTTTGCACCACTAAGGACACAACGATCAAAGCAAACAGACAACTTTCAGAATGAGAAAAGATATTTGCATGTTAGGAATCCAAAGAAGGGTTGATAAACCAACATCTACAGAGAACTCAAATTAAGCAACAACAACAACAACAACAACAAAGAGCAAACAATCCATTTATCACCAGGCAAGAGACATGAACAGAACCTTCTCTGAAGAAGACAGATGATGGCCAAGAAACTCATGAAAAAGTATTCATCGTCCCTAATCATGAAAGAAACACAAATCAAAACCATCTTGAGACATCACCTAAGCCCCGTGAGAATAGCCCACATCACAAAGACCCAAAGCTGCACATGCTGGCAAAGGTATGGAGAAAAGGGGACAGTTACAACTAATGGGATTGCCAACTAATAGGGCCTCTTTGGAAAAAAGTATGGAGAACCCTCAAAGAACTAAAAGTAGACCTTCCACCTGATCCCCAAATCCCATTACTAGGTATCTACCCAGAAAGAAAAAAAAATCATTTTACCATAAGGACATATGCACTGGAATGTTTATCACAGCTCACATCACAATCGCCAAGATGTGAAATCAACCCACATGCCCATCTATACATAAATGGATTAATAAACTGTGGTACATGTATACCATGAAATGGTATATTCTTCAGCCATGAAAAGATGGAGACTTTACACCTTGTATTAACCTGGATGGAGTGGAAGAACATTCTACTTAGTAAAGTATCACAAGAATGGAAAGGCAAGTATCCAGTGTACTCAATACTACTATGAAACCTGTAGAGAAACAAATACATGCTTATACAAGAGAAAAACACAAATAAACTCAATTAGAGGGGAGAAGGGTGGAGGGGTTAGGAGGGGAACAGAGTGGAATGGTGTGCTTCCAACTTACACACAAAATGTAAGGGTACATGGCACACTTCCTGAGTGAAGGGCATAACTACAACTTGAACTCCACCTAACAAACACAAACAATGTACCCTAATTGTACCTTCATGTGAATCTAAAATTTAAAAAAAAAATTGGATTTAATCTAGAAATACAAGATCGGCTTAACATTTAGAAACCCATTGAATATTTTGTCACACTAACAGAATAAAGGAAATAAGTCATATGACCATTCTATTAATAAATGGGGACTCGGCTTGGTGCCCACAGCCCAGTGGTTACAGCACCAGCCACATTCACCAGGGCTGGTGGGTTCGAGCCTAGGCCAGGCCTGCTAAACAACAATGACAACTACAATAAAAAAATAAATAAAATTGGGCTGGGCCTGTGGCTCAGTGAGTAGGGCGCTGGCCCCATATACCGAGAGTGGTGTGTTTGAACCCAGCCCTAGCCAAACTGCAACAAAAAAAAATAGCTGGGCGTTGTAGCAGGTGCCTGTAATCCCAGCTACTTAGGAGGCTGAGGCAAGAGAATCACCTAAGCCCAAGAGCTGGAGGTTGCTATGAGCTGTGATGCCACAGTACCCTACTGAGGGCGACAAAGTGAGACTCTGCCTCTAAAAAATAAATAAAATACAATAGTCGGGTATGGTGGCGGGCACCTGTACTCCCAGCTACTGGGGAGGCTGAGGCAAGAGAATCTCTTAAGCTGAAGAGTTTGAGGTTACTGTGACACCACAGCACTCTACCAAAAGTGACATAGTGAGGCTCTGGCTCAAAAAAAATAATAAGTGGGCACTTAATTTATGACAAAAGTTCCACTGCAGAGCATTAGGGAAAGAAGGTCTTCCCCATTAATCCCAGGGTTAAGTAAGTATCACAGAGAAAAGAACAGATTTGATCCCAGCCTCACATATATTTAAAAAAAAAAAATGCCATGGCTTGGCGCCTGTGGCTCAAGTGGCTAAGGCGTCAGCCACATACACCTAAGGTGGTGGGTTCAAATCCAGCCCAGGCCCACCAAACAACAATGATGGCTGCAACCAAAAAAATAGCCGAGCATTGTGGTGGATGCCTGTGGTCCCAGCTACTTGGGAGGTGGAGGCAGGAGACTCACTTGAGCCCAGGAGTTGGAGGTTGCTGTGAGCTGTGATGCCACAGCACTCTACCCAGGGGACAGCTTAAGGCTTTGTCTCAAAAAAAAACCCAGGTGAACTGTAGATCTAATTTTGAAAGATAAAACAACAAAGCTCATAAAAGACATTATCATAGACTTGAGGAAAGTAAAATTCTCTTAAATAGGATACCAAAATCACTAATCATGAAGGAAAATATGGGTAAATTAGACCAGATTAAAATTAAGATCTTCTGTCCCCACAAAGAAGGTGAAAAGTTAAGCTCAGGTTGTATATATTTGCAACACATACAACCAAAAAGATACATCCCAAATATAGAAGTATCTCCTGTAAATCAATAAGAAATGACAAACAATCCAACAGAAAAATGAGAAGACTTAATAAGATGACTCACAAAAGACAATATCCAAATGACCAATATACATGAAGAAGATGCTCAGCTTATTAAAAATCCTTGAGATTGAATTAAAACTACAACAAGACTCTACTGCACACCCCCAGGATGACCCAAACCAAAAAGACTAAAAACATCAAGTGAAGAATGTGAAATCAAGGATGAAGAATTACAAAAGTTTGGAGATACATAAAAATCAAGAAATGTAAAATCCCCACAGATGGAAACAAACGAAGCCCTTCCAGCAACACCCATAAGCTGAGCGAGTTGAAACTCACACAAGTGAATCAGAAAGGATATTGTCAAGCTGTGTTTCGGGGAAGTAAAATAATGGATGACAACACAACCTGTCTCAAAACTTTCCTAGTAACCCATGCATAACCTTCACCCACTGCCGGTGGGAGTAGAAAGTGATACAATATCTTTGGAAAACTTCTTGGCATTATTTTATTAAATTTAATAATTTCCCCTTTAGACTATATATAGACTAAACAAAAGGGTGTATACACTTGTACAAAAGATGTGCACAAGAAAGGTTATGATAGCACTCTCTAATAAGAGCCTAAAACTCTGCACAACCCAAACGTTCACGAAGGGGGAAATGGGCCAATGGTGGCATACGATTGATGCCATGAAGCAAAAGAAAATACATGGTGAGGGCACCTGACACCACAGACATGGGTGATCAGTGTAACCGTGAGAGAACGTAGCCATACAAAAGAACACCTCACTGTGTTAAATAGTCTTACCATAAACAAATAAATTTTTAAAGAAAGAGTACCCATCATATAATTCCATTTATATAAAGTTCAATCAAAATAAAGCAAATCTATGGTGTCAGAGGCCAGGCCAGTGGTTACCTTTGAGGAGGAAGATGGACTTCCATCACGGGAGCCACTGGGAACGTGTTGGCAGTAGTTTCTTTCCTGTCCTTGGGGGTTAGGGAGCCGTGGGGTGTGTCCACTCTAGATCAAGGCCCCCGGTCTCACGCTTCTGCTCTTTGTGGTCTTCCATCTGTGGAACCCTAATAAAGCTTCAATTAAAAAGTTTTACATTAGCTTTCTTTTTACAAATGGGGAAACTGGATCATGAGGGACAAGTGAGCAACTTTCCCAAAGTGAGTCCAGAGTGGCAATTTGTGGGTAGGAAATTGAGGTTTTCTAATTTTCAGCCTAATGCTTGCACTATCTCCTCAGGAACATGCAAACAAGGACAGCAAATGAATTTGATTTAGGTGTGCAAATTCTTATTACTGTTTGAGGAAATTTAGTGTTCTATACACTAAGAAGGATTCTGAGGCTGCATCTACATTTGATGGGAAGGACTCCACAACTTCCTAATGTGTGTCATGTGGGCAGGAGTGAGGGGGCATGTACCAGGGATTGTCAATCCCTCTTTCAGAAGGTTCCATCATCTGGTAGTATATTTGGGGGATAACACTAAGAAGAAAGATAATGCTTCTGCGGGAATAAGGAAGCCTGTATTGTAGTTTCAGATCTAACCCATACTTGCTGTGTGAAGTGTTAACCCACTTCTCTGAAGTTTAAATTTCTCTTTTGTAAAATAGCTAAATGAGTGCCTGCTTTTTCTACTTCCTGTGAGAATGTTACGGGATGTAATACAGACAGAATGATATGAGATTGATGAACGTAACCCATCTAATAGGGCAAAACAAAATAATTCCTGAATAAAGTAGTTCTTCCTCTTAATAAAAAAAGTTTTATGTGTAGATTTCCATTTCCTTAGATATAGTAAATGACGGAACTAAGAAAATACCATAAATGATCTTTATTAAATTTAATCAATTTTTAACTTGATAACCAAGCTGGCTCTAACCTGTACTCAGCGTGACCTCCTGAAGTCAGCTACGAGCTTGAAATAGGAAGAACCATCCATAGGACTTTAGGGGTGCTGGACGTAGAGGAAGAGAATCCCCTCCCCTTGAGGGAGATGAATGAAACTTGGACCCTCTGCAATTTAGCTAAGAGGTAAGTAATGCATGAGGGGGAAAAGAGAGAGAGCTAAAGACCCAACGTATGAAATACTGACAATAATAATGGGCCTGCTCAGGGCTCCCGTATTCTAGCCTTATTACATAAAATGGGATTAAAAGGTAACAAATTTAGGCCAGCTACAGGAAAATGCTTTCTTATGAGATGCATAATTAACCTGTAGCCAATGGTTTAGTAAAATCTAGCTCCCCTTCAAAAAAAAAAAAAATCTATTTATAGCAGCCAAACCAGCATCTGTAGTTTCATTGACTAGTATTGTATTACAAAGACTCTCCTGCTTCCAGGCAAAAACTGATCACCAGCTGGGGTCAGGAAGAAAATTTTCCCTTTGGTGTAGTATTTCACGGCTCTGTTATCTAATATTGAACAATTCTCCAGGGCTGTGTAGTATTTGCACCTCCATTCACAGCACCTGGCTCTGGGCTACAGGCTGTTGCATTAAAATAGGCTATTGTTTTAATTCTGGATGGCAACACCTATAAGCCTGTATTTAGGCAACTTGTGTTTCCAAAAAGTAAACACAATGACTATAATCAAAATTGTTCCTAACAGTACTGTTTTTCCATCAACAATCTGTAACTATATGGAAGAGCTCAATATACGTGTGAAATAAACAGAAGGTATGCCTATGTTGGGATAATTCAAAAGACAGCTCTATAATTTAGCAGGTTGGGGTTTCAATTGTTGCATTTTTAGGTATGAAACATTATGAAAAACACAGATATTATTCATCAAAGTGATTGTCCTGTGCACTTGTATACCTTATGTAATTTATTTTTTTTTTCCCGGGCTTTTTACTTCAAAGAAATCACTAGCTAATGACATTTCAGACTTTAGAAATTTTTTCTGATAGCACACTGGAATTCCCTCAGGGACAGAATTGTGAATAAGTGGATTTTTTTAAAGATCATTAACAGATATTACAAACCAATTCAAACTGAGCATTTTCTTTGCAAATTACCTTTAACTTTTAAAGCCATTGAAAAAAAGACAGTGAGTGATTTAATTTACTTAACCTGTCTACGGATTGTAGCTTTCTGCTCCATCGGCGATTGCATTTCCAACCAAAAAAAAAATCTCTAACTATCTCTAATAGAGATATTTTTCTAAATTATCACACTCGATGAGTGATATTTCAAAAAGAGAGTAATGTTTATTTCTTTTTCATTTAGCAAGTTGCCCTGAAATTGAGGATGTTTATTCTATCGATACGTTTAAAGTAAAAACAGAGCCCTATGTTGGCTGTATCTGTTGCTTAATTAAAACTCTCCAGTAATTAGTAGGTTTATCATCTTCTGAGCAAACGGATGATGGAGCTTGATGGTGGATGGTGTTTTTTTTTGGGGGGGGCTCTTTTATTTAATCATCAAACCATAGTTTCTGGGCTACAGAGCTAATATTGGGGGTAAGAAGCACCTTTATTCCTGGCACACATCAGGCCTGATTCTTATTTGCATCAACACCCCGTTGTGTGTGTTTTCCATTCAAAGAGCTCCTGTGGACTTCAAAGGGACTTGCCTGTGAGGACAGGCTATGTGGGAGTTCTGACGGGCCCCAGAACAGGCCCAGAGCTGAGAGACACCATGCTAAGAGGAGCTCACGTTGGGGCACCCCCAAACCATGTCACAAAATTAAGGGGTCTCCCCTGCCTACGCCACCCCACAGTGCACATGGGAAACATCCCCAAGCTTGCCAAGCACAGCTCCGGCCTCTTCAGCTACTACTTATAAATATTTGATGAGTAGAGCTCCATTTATAAGAAAATATGTTAATAAAAATATTCTTTGAGATTGGTGTCCAACACAGGCTTTAAAAAGGCTCATTGTTTGAGGTACCAGAGGTTTCCTTTTTCCCCTTTTAAAGTGCAAAGTCAACTTACCATAATCCAAACAAAAGAATTTCACATCCCTTTAGGTGTCCCATACCCAACAAATGAGTAGGATCTTATTCTGAAGGATCTTCTGTTTTCGGAGGAATTCATTAAATGATTGAGTAAAGAGGCATACAAACATATTTCTTGAGTGTCTCTTGTGCGCCAGATCTCTTAATTCCTCTGTTTTAATCCTCACCAATAAATTGTGAGGTAGATAAATTACCCCCATTTTAAAGATGATAAAATGGACTTTGCAAAGATCTTACAAAACATCGACTCCAAAGTCCCAAGTGCAAGGTGCAGACTGGAACACAGACCTACCCATCCACAAAGCCTGTCTGTCTCTCTACTCAACACTAACTCCCAGGTGTCTGCTGATTTCAAAGGCTAACTTCACATCTTGTAGCAATGGTCATTTTTCTAAAGGGTTAGAACTCACAGGTTGTGGGTTCCCTCCATTCAAACTCAGGCAAACTATACTATATTCCAAACGCTGATGATTAAGTTGCAAAGGAATTGGTCTGCTCCAAAGGGTTACCAGTGGGATCCTGCCAGGAAATGCAGAATTAAAGGTGGTTAGAGATCTATACTTGTTCGTTGGAATGCCAACATGTGTCCCAAAATGGTGACAGGGCTAAATGTATTTCTGACAATAAAAGATGATCCTAGTGATCACAACAGACTCCCTTGGAAACAAGTGTAAGGAGAAGGACGGGCCAAGGACCTACGTGCTAATCTATTGAATGGTAGCACATCCAAAGTCATTAGAGCCACGAAATTTCAAGTGTTATGAACATTTCAAGTTTCATTTCTGTGGTCCCCACCCCAACTTCAAGACATGAGAGCCTTGATTAAGTCTAGGATGTGGATCACAGAATAAGATTAGCAAGGCTGAGTCTCACCTCTGCTTGGTGAACGGACACCAGCCCAGCTGCCCTGATGTGATGGAGGGGGCACTCGTGGCAAAACATAAATTCTTTCCTGCTCATCACAAAAGCCTACATCAAGGCCTCTGTGGCCTCTGGAAGGAATCAGCAACTCCTGAGTGCAGCCCCTTCACCGCTAATGGCCTGTGGCTCACAGAAAGCTCACCAGAACGGAGACACACGTTCCAGGGACCATGGGACCTTGCCACGCCCTTTTTCCCTTCTCCAAGGCTCCATTTCCTTATGTGCAATGTGAAGACAATATGAGCACCTGCATAGCCTCGCAGGCCCGGTGATGACAGAGGAGCCAGGACCTCATTTGTGAAAGCGCAGGAAACCTCCTCTCAGAACCTTCCCTCCACACTTAGCATGTCACTAACATCAGACTCCTCTCACCACGGCAGCTGGCTCTTTCAGCAAAAATAAATCTAAATGTGAGTGATGTTTTATGTAATAGAAGTCAAAACCAAAATTTAAAAATAAATAGAATAGGCCAGGAGAAATGGCTCACGCCTATAATCCCAGCAATTTGGGAGGCCGAGGTGGGTGGATGGCATGAGCTCAGGAATTCGAGACCAGCTTGAATAAGAGTGAGACCCTGTCTCTACTCAAAACAGAAAAATTGTGCTCACTTTGGCAGCACATATACTAAAATTGGAATGATACAGAGAAGACTAGCATGGCCCCTGAGCAAGGATGACATGCAAATCTGTGAAGCGTTCGATATTTAAAAAAAAAAAAAAAAAACCAGAAAAATTAGCAGGGTGTTGTGGCATGATCTTGTAGAACCAGCTACTTAGGAGGCTGAAGCAAGAGGATTATTTGAGCACAGGAATTTGAGGTTACTATGAGTTATGATGCCTCGGCACTCTAACCGGGGCAGCAGAGTGAGACTGTCTCAAAAACAATAAAAATAAAAAATAAATAAATAAAATGGAATGTTTCTGAACATGGAATGTCAATGTTCTGTATTTGCTTTGCGCTAATTTGGCAATTTTTCATCATTTGTTAAGGGTTAGAATTTCTAAGCATACTTTGCTCATGAGTCAGGAAGGGGGTCAAGTGCACAGCTCCCACCTCACACTGACCCAACAGTCCAGCCCACTGCTCTGCAAACCACCTCACACTCACGGCCCACCTCCAGGGTCTCCTTCCCTCACTGGGCACCTGCTGACCCTTTTCCTTCCTGACTCTGGGTGGATTCCCTCAAAGTCATCATTATTACATGTGAGGACCCTCTCTGTCCGTTTGGGTTCTCTTATACTCCCACCTATCTCCCGGCTCCATTGTCACCTCTAGGAGGGGGTGTCAGTCCCCAGGCCAGTGTCTGGCATATGAACTACACAGGACACAGGGTTTGCCTTACAGAGGCTGACCTGCCCTGAATTCTGGGGAGTCTTCAGAACATAAAGCCCCAATCAGATACTTTGTTTCATCCCCTGCAGGAGTAGTCCTTAAACTGAAAGTTCTTTTTCCATCAAGTTCAAGTTCTTTCCTCCTACAATTAATCTGTGCCTCAGCCATGCCCACCTGACCTAGCAGGGAGGCCCTTGGCTGCTCCCCACCCACAGAAATGTCCTACCTGTTGGTAGGGTTCTGCCTGCCAAAGAGTTACAGCCTCTCCTTATCATCTAAGTGGTTTTTTGTTTGTTTGTTTTGCAGTTTGGGCCAGGGTCGGGTTTGAACTTGCTACCTCAGGCACATGGGGCCGGCGCCCTACTCCTTTGAGCCACAGGCACCACCCTCATCTAAGTGTTTTTTTATTTAAGTGTGAGATGGCGATCCGCCTGGTGCCACGAGGGGCCCAGGTGTGACTCTCAGGTACAAATTTGGACTCCCCTGCCAGAGTTAGCGTGGGCTCCAAGGACAGCCCGTAGCTGTAGCTCCACCCACCGCATGAATCCCACCCCTCGCCCCTACGCTGCAGAGCAGAGAATGCCGAGCGATGCTCACAGCACATACTACATCATTTTTATTCTTTGAATTATTTTATTTTCAATCTAGAGAAGTAATACACACTTAATATAACAAGTGAAACAATACTTTAGTAAGTGAATAAAAGCAAATATAATTCTTTCTCCCTCTCCCACACATGGATATGCCCACATCCACATTTTATAGAGAGAGAATAAAAATACACATCTAATATATAGCATATACATTACACATAGTATATATACTTTATAGATCACTTTGCGTCAGTGGGGTCATATCCATGCTGGGGGATTTTGTGCAGTGTTTTATCCTTTTCTATTTATTTTGCACACCTTTCCCCAGTGCGACTACTCCCGGGACTCCCTGGAAAGCACAGGTGTGCTCTGATCATGGGACCACACTTGTCAGCGGTGCTCACTTTCCCTTTCTGTTCCTGAACGCACCTGCTGCCCTGGTTGCACTGGAATTCTGGGGAGTCTTCAGAGAAGAAGCAATGCTGATTTTTCCCCTTCTCAGGATGTGGGATGCTTGCCCGCTCCCTCTTGGTCTCTGGTTTCCTGTAGTCGGTGGCCTGCCTTACTCCTTTCTTTTTCTCATCGGTTCTCATTTCCAGCTGCCAGCCCCAGTATTGTCTCTGACCTTGTCTATTTCCAGTGATTCCCAAGGGCCCAAGGGCCCCTTTCCCTTCTTCCCCAAATGTCTCTTCCTATTTCTCCTCCTGCGGAGCTTACCAGACTGCACACTCCCTACCCCTCACTCAGCCCACTTGTCTGCAGTGACCTTTCCTCCTGACCCTCCCTCTACCAGGTCACACATTTGTGTATTACTTTGTAAGTTTCAAATATCTTCAGATTACTTTTAAAAAATTTTTCAACGGCCCTCTGAAACAGAGCGGGCTAAGTATACTACCCCCCAATTTATATATGTCTTAAAAGACATTTACTGGAAATTTGCAAAGAAGATATGAAAATGATCAGATTTTTAAAATTATTTCACTATTAGCCAAAGAAATGTAATGTATAAAAACACCAAAAGACTTCTTGCCTATGAAATGAGCAAATATTTAAAAAGAATGATAATATTCACCATCCAGCACAGGAAGAGCATGGTGGACCACTACTACATCTTTCAGGTGGGAGTGCAAATTGGTAACATCTCTCTGATCAATACCTTCTCAACACACATTGAATTAGAAAACTGTAGAACCATGCAATTCCTCTTGTAGAAATTTATCCCAGGGAATTAAACAAAACTATGTAGAACATTTCAGCTACAAGGATATTTTAATACTCAACTAATCAAGTTGAAGAACAGTCAGGCAAGGAAATGCTCTGGAAAAATTAAAAATGATAATGTGAAAGAGTAAATAGTATCATGCAAAGGTTTTGATATGATAAATAAAAATATTAGTCAGTAGTACCAGGGGTCCTCTAACTTTTTAAACAGGGGACCAGTTCACTGTCCCTCAGACCGTTGGAGGGCCTGACTACAGGCCCCAGGACAAGTCAGCTGCTAAGCAGGACAGGCAGAGGCGGCAAAAACACCCAGAGGGCTGGATAAATGTCCTAGGCAGGCTGCATGTGGCCTGTGGGCCAAAGTTTGAGGACATCAGGTATACACTGTTAGAGTCCCATATATGTGACAGATACACATATGGGTGCAGATATCATGTACCCCAAAATGGCAAGGAGTGCTATCTACAAAGAATAGCATTATGGGTGGATTTTACTTTCTGGATTTCTGTCCCTCTCTATTTGCTGAGTTATTTTCAATAACCACATATACCTTTGTAAAGAGGAAAACAAAGCAATAACATTAAAAAACTGCCCTTGTCTAAACGGAAGCAGTTCTCCATTTGATTCTTTTTGTCCGCCCATTCATTCCACAAATATGTATTGAAACTCCTGCTATACACAAAGCCCTCAGCTAGATAAGAAGAGTACAGTGGTCAAATTAAAAAAAAAAAAAAAAGACATGGCCTCTGCCCCGGAGAAGGTGCTCTTAGTAAATGGGAGAAAGTCAAGTCAGATTTGCTGGTTTCCACAGTAAATGTAACCAGGCACAACTGGAGTTCATTAGGCATTATTCCTCCCTAAATTCAAGAACGGGTCTCAGTGGCTATCAGTGCAGTCAGTCATGGTTGGGGGAGATTCTGCCTTAGAACTGGGACCCACCACCAAAATGGTTTCTGAGAGTTGGGAGTGGCAAATAGAGAGAATGCAGGAGAGGGAGAAACACCCTCATTCCAAGTGCTCTCAGCTGCTGTGGCCCCCACCACCTGGAGGCAAAAAGCTGTCTGGTGGCAGTGGGAGAGCTGGTCCCAACTACAGATGTGAATCAGAAGGCCCCCAAAGATCCATCTCATAGAAAAGTAACTGGTGGAAACACAACAAAATTCTGCAAACGTGTCCCTCCGAGTCTGCATCTTGAATAAGCATTCAGCCTCCTACTGTTAAGAGATGGCAGCCCCCTTTCACTGGTAGGATTGGAAACTCCCACACACGTCAATCAATTTTCCCAGCAAGGAAGCCACCCCCAGGAAGTGTGGCACTTGGCACAGTCTGAAAGAAGTCCTTGCAGCCTCTAGGGTACCATTTTGTTGCCCCATGGGATCACTGTCATATTCCAAATTAAATCAAGGCATCTGCTTTGAGTTGTTTTCCCCATAAATGGTCAAAAATCTGTGTTGATTCTTCCCCAGAAGGCCACTTGTGACCAGTGTCCATTTGAAGACCTGGCTGAGGTTTGGAGGGGGACCACAGTAAAGTGAACCAGCCCTTTTGGGGACTGAACCTATGCCCTCATTAGCACAGGGTTCTAATCAAGTGAGCCACCAGGCACATACCTCATTTAAGGCACTAAGGCAATAATTTGCTAAATGTTAATTCTTAGATTAACTACAGATGAATAGAGTTCCGAGGGGAAAATGAGAGAGATTTGTTAATTCTTGAAAGGAAATTCATGTTATCAGTTTTTCATTCCTTTGGTTACTTTCAAGATAAAATTCCAGAAGTAAGGTGATGACCATAAGGGTCTATGCCTCCATAATTTTTTCTAATCTATAACCTGATCAAGAGACTTTTAAAGAAAAAGCAAATGGTGTCCTGTCTATACTTGCAAAACACTGCACAATGATTTTTTAATAGATTCCTTGGCAGTTTCTGTCTCAGGCACAACACAGGTGATAGGGTGAGGAAAGGGGTCCCAAACCTGAATCAGAGATGGTCCTCCCAGAGCAGGAAGGACGAGACCCCATTACCACCTAAGTTCTTGGAGCCTTGACCTGCAGACCTATCTCAAGGCAGGCGGGATCCCAAGCCCCTTCCTTCTCTTGCTTTATCCTCCAGCCAGTTCCTAAGGAGCCAGTTATACAAACAGCAAATACGGGTTTGGAACAAAGCTTTGACACTGCCTTTGGTATCCTGTGCTCATATTACATTTCTATGAATATTCCACTGACTTTTCAACTCCCAAGAAAAGTTTCCGCTCTGAGGCTACATTGAACATTCAGATCATTTCAACTTCAGTTGCTCCCACTTTGACAGCGATCTTTGAAACTGATATGGCCCTGAAAGAAGCCAGAATAACTTTTTAAAAATATTAATAATAACGGGCTAGGTTCCCAGTCTTTGTAATCTTGTGGAAGAACCGCTGTGAGAAAGCACTCTGGGAATTGACTTGAGCGTGTGCCCATGCTAGCTTTTCCATGGAAAGGCTGCTTGAAAATGCATGGTTTGCTTTGCAGGACCATTTCTACCCCGTGGAAGAGAATGAGAATCTAGCCTTGTATTTGCATTTGTCATCTTTCATCTCAGAAGCTTTAAGACCACAGCTAAATATACAGGCTGTAGCCCATTGTAAGAGAGGCCCCATATTATATGTCCAGACCCAGCCGGGCTTCTCAGGAGCACCCCAGCTTTGCAATTGCCACCAAGGAGCCCATGGGAAAGTTAGGTATCCTATCTGAGTTGCCGATTTCCTCACCTGTAATACGATGGTAATTATAGTTACAACATAGGGTTGCCATCTGCACACAAAGTAATGGGCATAAAATTATTTAACTCATCGCCTGGTACATAGTACACAGTAAGCACTCATTAAGACTTAACTACTGCTGTAGCTACTATTTTCCTTCCAAGCAAAACATGGCTGTCTCCGTTTGCATTCCAAATATACCTTCCTTTATAAACCCAAACTAAAAATTAAATACGTACTACAATTGTACACCCATGAATAAGATATTGAAGATTAAACTGCACTCATGCAACCCTAAATAGTGTGCTCGGATTCAAGTAGCTAAGAGGCAGCAGCCTAAATGAAAACAACCAGCCAACCCTGATTTCTAAATACTGCCTTTAAAAATGTTTTCTTATGAAATACATTATACTATGGCACGAGGAACTTCCCAAACTAGCATGACCAAAATATATGATCTTAAAATAATAATGCTCTACACTACAACACGCCAAATTTTGATACCCAATCTAAAGATTCACAGGAATTTTAAATTCTGAATTTGGAAAAATAATCTCCACCAATTCAAATAATCAGACTAAGGACATTTTTATCTGAAAATACCATCTCAGGCAACCCCAATTTATAGTCATTTAGGAAGCTACAATTTGAAACTTCTATTCAAGTTGACAATTAGGAACTAAATAAATAGAAACTAAACTGCTGGATAGTATCTATCTTGCAGTTATGGATTCAACTGCTATTTACTCTCCAGTAGGAGAGTATTAGTTCGATTGCTATTAGTTCAATAAAATAAATATTTTTAAGTTCCTGTATGCAGTTCGTCAAACCATGCCAATGTACTTATCTATGGCTAACTTAAAGAGTTAGGTTAAACAGCTCCCACTTACTTAAAAGACAATGTTTGATTTTCATGTGAAACTGAAGAGTGGACGTGGATGCTCATTGCTTTTTTTATTTTTATTTTTTGAGACAGAGCCTCAAGCTGTCCCCTGGGGTAGAGTACCATGGCATCACAGCTCACAGTAACCTCCAACTCCTGGGCTCAAGCAAGTCTCCTGCCTCAGCCTCCCAAGTAGCTGGGACCACAGGCGCCCGCCACAACGCCTGGCTGTTTTTTGGTTGCAGCCGTCATTGTTGTTTGGCCAGCCCAGGCTAGATTAAAACCCCCCGCCACGTTAGGTGTATGTGGCTGGCACCTTAGCCACTTGAGCCACAGGCACCAAGCTGATGCTCATTGTTTTAATGCACTAAACCTTTAATCACTTCCAGTTCTGATTCATCAGAAAAGTTGTACTCTTGAAGGTACTTTTTTACTGGGGGTATGGGGGGGGTGTCACTAAATGTTGTCTTTCATTTTGAGATATTTATTCCTTGCCAGAAAAATGATGCTGTATTTTTCCCCTAATGATGAAGGATGAAAGATGGAGAAACTTCCACTTGATTATTGGACCACAGAGAAGTAGACTGATTCAGAAAACAAACCCCAAACGTGCATTATGTGAGGCAGAAGCACGGGATTCTTGGCAAATATTCAATTGGAGCCAGGACTGGTAATTTAATAAGGTCTTTGTTTTATTAATATTTGAAGTGGAAGGGTAAAGCTCTGAGGCATTCGCTGTAGTCCAGAATCCCTCTACTCTTCACTGCCTCCCTAGCCTGCAAGGTCACTGAAGACACAAATGCCTGGGAGCCTGGCAAAGAGTTATTAAAACTGCAGAGGTTATGGGCAGGGGCTCCAAGATCCTGCTCCTCCTCACACGTGCCAGAGGACAAAACACAACCTTGATCTCTACAGCTGGGTGAGCAAAAGGAATCCCCTCCAGTGCTCACACTGAACACTATTCCCAGCAGCCTAGAGCATCACATCCAAATCAGAACAAGCAGGTGAGTCTGTGAAGTGAGATCTGCTGACTAAGCTGGTTCTGCCAAATCATGATGATCTGGTAAATGTGTTGCCCTTCTTTGGACTGGTCCTTCTCACTTCCCCCTGCCAGTTGCTGAACAGAGTTTAGCAGGGAAAATAGTCTTACCTTTGGAAATCCTGGTCACATCTTTGCACTTCAAAGGGGTACCCCTGACCTGAGTGGCATAAATGGGAAAGAAGTTAGAAGTGAGTGCTGGAGTAATACGCAACCCCTTACTGGGACCTGCAGGTTATGGCCTGTGTCACTTTTTAGCTTGGGGTTCTCTTTTAAGTTTAAAGAATGAGAGAAGATCATATTTAAAAAAAAAAAAAAAAGGACAGAGAGAAAGAAAACTTTAGTCCAGACCCAGTCACCAAGACAGTTCTGACATGACAATTTTTTTCCCATAGAACTTTTTCATTCCTAGATTATGTAATGTGCAGAGAAAAACAAAATTAATTGCTAAAAATCTTTCCCAATTATATAGTCCCCTGGGTGATCTGAAAAGAAACATTACATGGGCCACACAAGTGTGTAACAGATGGTGGCAATAGTAGGAGTGGTAATAATGGTGGTGATGGTGACAGTGGTAGTGAAGGTCATGGTCATGGGGGTCGTAGAGATGGTCATGTTGGTAGTGAGATAGATAATGGCAATTGGTTCATGGCACTGGTAATGTGGTGATAGTGGTGGTGGTAATGATAGTGATGATGGTGATGATGGTTACGGTAATGGCCACAGCGATGGTGGTGGTGGTGATGATGATCATGGTGGTGGTGATAGTTGTAGTGATGGTAGTGATGGTGGTGGCTGTTGTGATGATGATGGTAGTGCTAGCAATGGTGGTAGTGATGGTGGTACCAGTTGTGACAGTGATGATAATGGTGGTGACGGCTGGGATAGTGATAATGGTGGTGGTTACGATGGTTATGGTGATTGTGGTAATGGTCATGATGGCACACCATGGTGGTGATTACACTCAAATCCAAAAATACAAGTTTAAATACTTTAACTTATGGGGTCAAACAATTAAATTCACACAGTCATTCTAGAAAAAGTTCTATATCCCTCACTGCTGAATATCACTACAGTCACCTTCAAAGTACTCCCCTAGGCCATCTGGTGACTATCCTGACATTCAGCAGTGAGGCATATAGCACTTTTTCTAGGATGAGATTATGAACTTCATTGTACAAGCTCATATATGTTAATATCAGAGACTTGAGAAATCTACCCTACTGACCTTCTCTGAATCTTAGTTCCTTAATTCCATCAAATGTTGATTAATCTAATCACAACAATTGTTGTTCTTTGATTAAGACTTGAAAGCACATTTAAAAGAAAGGGGAAAAAAATGAAGTTACAGCAATCATTTAAGAGATGTAATTCTCTCCATGGGTGAGTTTTTATTCTTCATTATTTTCATCACTGTCATTGTCACTAAAAGCATTTCAAAGTACCAAAAGTCCTTAAGAGCCTACTGTATCATAAGATTTCAAGAATGTAGGAGTTTCAATTCATGGAGACCATTGTAGAGCTATATGACAATACTTTTCTACCAACATAAAATGTCTAAGATAGAGAAATTCACACTGGCAGTACCAATCACCATATACAGACCAATCCCTTCCTTGTGTGATTGTCTGAAGGATGATGGCATAGTCATGAGGCCTTTCACTAATATTCCCTCTTCTCTTCCCTACAAGCTCAGATTTGGGTTGAATTTCCCCAACTGCTTTGAAGGCAGACATGGTCAAATGACTTTCTGTGGCCTGTGAAAGATGATGACACGCACCACTGCTGGACAAATGCCTTCAGAGTCAGGGCAAGATTCACCGTGTTCCCTTCCTCCTACTATGGTGAAAGTGGAAGCAGGTGGAGAGGGGAGCCAGGGTCCCTCAGGGTCTCTGGTAGACACTCCTGACATAGCACCCTGACAGGAGACGTACAGGGAGAGCAAGAGAGACACTTCTCCTTGGTCGAAACCCCTGAGATTTTAGTGGTTATTTTCTACCACAGCATAACCTACCCTATTCTAGCAGATAAAGACAACAAATTGCTGAGACAAGGGAGTTTAAAGTCACTGGTGGCCCCAGAAAAAAATCTCCACATTTCCCAGCATAAACCAAACTCTCAAGGCTGTTATTCAACCACTAATTCTGAGGCATTTAATTGTTTTCTAGTGAAGGTCTATTCTAGACAAAAGATGTCTAGGAAAAGGGACCACAACCTGCGAGCAACTGAAAGTCATTCTGCCTCACAAAAGCTATATGATAATTTGGAGCACTCTTTTGGCTGAGTTCTGTTTCAAACAATAAACCTCCTCCTCACCACCATCCAGGCAGACAGGCACAACTCTCCTTATCATTTCCAGAACTATTCATTTCATTTAAAGATGGTACTGCTCGAGGTATAATCTTCCTTAAGAAACGCTACTTTTAAGAAACCCAAACCTCATAAAAGTTAGTATATTTCCACATTCAAAGTGGGGCAGCAAATGTGAAAAGCCCATCTGTGCCTCCCCTTCCCTCCACCCCACAGACTCTACCACTACCCAGAGCTGTAGTTAGGCATAAAAAATCCAACGCATGCAAAGTACAGAGGCTCTTTGAAAATGTGGCCTACTGCGTCTTATATGGGAGTTGCAGTTTTAGAGAGTCTTGCCAAAAACAACAAAGAGGAAAGAAAAGGAAAGGTTTTCTTTTCTCTGAACTTGGGAATGAAACATAAAACTCCTCTTTTCTACAAGGCTGAATGGCTCCAATTTTCCACACTCGGGATGATCTCTTACTAGCCATTACCTTCATAATATCTAAGTGGCTTTTTAGAGGGCATTTACTTCCTCCCAAATGAATCAAGTGGCTGCCGGGACTCAAAGAGATGCCCCAGTTCCCTCATGAAAAGGCTGGGGCCCTCACACGTCCTCGGGGTCACTGTGAAGATAAAATAAAATGGACGATATGAGTGGGCTTTCAAACACTGAAAGTGTTGCATTCACAATATCATTTCTACCGTTCCTAGCCTCTCCTGCAACCACCATGTCCACTGTGTTTAACTCTGCCTGGATAAGAATGTAGAAAATTAACACTTACTGGAAAGGATCTAAGTGCAACACTCCATGAAGTGGTTAATTAAGTCCAAGCATACAAAGAAATGCAGAGAATTAAGTCATTTACTCAGGGTAACACAAATCACGGTAAGTGGAGCACCCCCTGCCCCAACTCAAATCTCTGCTGGAGCGTCCATAGCCACAACACACACACCTTTCATCTCAGCAGTCTTCCTGCTATCAGCCAACTCTGTTCCAAAAAGAGTGGCTGCAGAGGTCCTGGGAACAATGTACGAAACTGCCAAGGTTGAGTTGGCCACAGTAGGACTCTCAACCTACAGTTTCTGAGCTGTGACTACCTTACAAAGAAAGATCTGAACAAGCAAGTGAAGAACAGATAACCTGTGCTCCTTAGCAAGAAATGACAGGACTGAGAAACTGTGGAAAAGACATTCAGGTGCAAGCACAGTTTAGAAAGCTCAGAAAACCTGAATGAAAAAATTGTTGTTGTCCCTCAACATACATGGGGTTGCAATTCCCTATAGCTTGAAATTTCCAGTAGCTTCCTGTACAAATCTCTATAGGAAGAACACGATATACTGTACCCATAAAAGCAAAGAGAACAGGGATACACAAGGATGCCTTGGGCAAAGAATAGTCAATAGATGCTTAGGGAATGTTGAGAGGGAAAGTGGAGGGGAGCTGAGAGGTAATTCCAGTAACATCACTAGAGGGAAGGGAACCAAAGAGTAAATAAAGCACAGGGGGAAAAGCATGTATGTTAGGGATAAATTTAAAACATTAAAAGGGGGAAAAGGACAAAAGGGAAGAAAATCAAATAGCCCGGGGGAAAAAAAAAACCTAAAACTGAAATGTCTGAAATGGTGAAAAATATTTCTGCAAGAAGTACATTAAGACTGTCTCCTTGAAAACAAGTTGGAATCCATTATAAGACACATCAGAAGACTCACCAAGGACCAAGTCATCTGACGCAGGTTGAGAATATTGATAAATACATTAGCCACTTTAAAAAGCATAACCAAAATTTTGAAAAGAGAGCCTTTTATTAATCAAAACATAGGCAGGTTTCCAAAAAATATTTTTGTTATAAACCTTCACATTTTTATTAAAGCCTTTTTCTCTGTTTATTTTCCTATTTTACATACACGAAAAGTGACATATTTATCTCTAGTAATGACAAAACATGCTCGTGGCCTATTTCATGATGTCTTTACAAATGGCATCACAGAAATTCCTCATTTGGGGGGGCTGCGTCCATACGCCTTTATAGCATTCTTTGATTTTGATCTATCTACTTGAAGCATCCGATTCATTTTTTAAAATTGAGACCTACTCAATTCGTTTACTGAGTTAACTGGTTCGCCCACTTAACTGGAATTCATAGCTGAATAGATCACGCATTTTAATCCAAATGGGCCAGCCATTTAAGCATATAGACGTATCGTGTGCTTTCCTCAATATTAATTAATTTGTACTGCTTCCTCACAGCGGATTATCGGCAAAATAGCTTTTCTTAAGATCTGGATCTATGATAGGATCATGCACTATTGGACTCAGCTGACTCCTAAACTCCCAAAGTCGGAGTGATACTCTTGTAGTTCGTGTCCTTTCTTAAGGAGAATCACACCTTTAAAAGAACATTTCCTGATCTCTTAAGTAATCTTTTCCATCAGCAAAATCTTCCTCATTGATTATATGATGAAAATAGTAAATTTAAGACCTTGGATTCTTAAAACAACTAGTAAAAAAGGAATTGCTCCTATATTTAAAATGATAATTAATATTTTCCAGCCTCAAACATAAAAATATAGCTTACTGAAACTGTCCTGACTCATTTTTGTAGTGACATGGTCATATTTTTCTAAATAGCTTCTAGAGAGAATCCTTTAGAGTCCTGGTCTCAGGGACTTTTCTGGAAAGCAGTAGTAACGTGGTGAACATCTGATTTTTTTTTTTTTTCATCCAGACAGGCTATTTCGTATTTACTTAGCAAAACTGCTCTAGAATTCACATAAATAATTAAGAAATAACTATCAAAGTTCGTCACACGCAAGAAAAATATTCTCTAGGCAGACCCCAGATTAGCTATCTGAACTAAAGGATCTCAGTTTTCACCCATGCGAATGCACAACCTCTCTGAGGTGGAATTCCCTTCTCAGTTCTGAATAACAGCGTTCAAACAAAAAATATTATCATGATAAACAAACGGTGTTTCCAAATTAAAATAATGTCCGTTCCTCGCAGCAGGGTATACTGGAGAAGGGTCTTGAAACAGTCTGAGCCCGCTCAGCACATGGTAAGAGAGTGTTGGAGAACTTTTTGTGTTTGTTTATTTCTGTATCACCTTTCATTCCAAGGGATGTCTTATGATCTCCTGCGCACGGCAACCCTGAGTCCCTGTGAAATGCTTCTGAGTTGGAAAACAGTTTTATCTAAGGAACTTTTGACGTACTTTATTTCATTTCTGCTTCCAAAGCCTCTATGATGCTGAAATCAAATGGTATTAATCCTTCGTACCCGCTTGTGAATAAACAGATACATCGTTGACTGAAGGGGTTATAGTTAACCTAAGTCGGTGAACATTATGGATGGCATGCCGTTCTACTTGCTTGGGATTGCTTTACCAACAGCACGCTCCAAGAGTTTCCCATAAGAATATGCCCTGGTAGAAAGTTGAGCTGCACATGTGTTCACTGCCGAGAGGGAGAAACTTCCCGGGGTGGGCTCCAGAAAAAACGAGAGAAATAGGACCTGAAGTTCTCACCAGAGAGGTTGTTTCAGATCCCTCTGGTGACACAATGTCACGAAAAGTTGGCAGTCTTTTATTTCCCTTCCTTCCAGACATGAGAACACAGCATCATTAGCCAAATTTATTCTGAACTTCTACCTCCTCTAGCTGCCTGTCCTCGAGAGGAGCCAATGGATCTTTCCATCAAGGTAAATAATGTAAGAGTTAGATCAGGGGCTGGATTGCTTAGGGAAAAGTTGAGCGCGGGTAGATTGCTGGTTTTGACAATGCTTTGGAGCATTAGAGCTAGGGTCCTTCAGGGGAGAAAAAAAAAACAGTATATATTAGCTCTTTATTCTGTTTCTTTTCTCCCTGAAATTTGGTTTGTGATATTTTAATCCTTAATCATCTCTCTTTTTTGCTCATTTCAATTGGTCATGGAAAGTTCTGCCAAGCAAAAAAATATGAATTGGTAATAAATAAATAAATGGGCAAATAATAAAGTTATCTCCTGCTTCTCAGGCTTCCGAGGGTCATCAGCATACATCATAACGTATGCGATTTAAGTCAGCCTTCATGTGAAGTTCAGCACTGCAGACATCTCGGCTCTCACGGACGCTTCCAGGCCAAACTCCCTGAAATCTAGTGTCCCTACAGGTTTGAACTCAGAAAAAGTTATCACCCCTTGTCATAGTGAAATAATTTTGATAGGTCAATAATATGTATAGATATCTGGGGAAAGAGGGAAAGTAAAGACAGGTGGGGCTGGGAGCCTGTCTCCAAGGTTGGAATCTGAAACTTTAGTCCATGCACCCAGTTACCACATGAGTAAGATTGAGCATAAGCGTGCAAAAAAAAAAAAAACCTGGGAGAATCTTTCAAATTAATACCTCTTAAATTAAGAATTTGTACATACTAGGTTATATGAGCTTTGGAGATTGGGTCTATCTGGCACCATAATAACAAAGGTGAAAAACTTAGAAAGCTTTGTGGATACTGGAGCTATCCCATGTCAAATATATGAAAATGTAAAAATATCTTAAAGCCTAATGCCCACCAGGCTCAACTAGAACAGTGTTCTACTTGACACAGGTGGGTTCTCCCCGTTGGCCACATCGCCAAAGCCTCCCGTGGAGTAACTGGAGAGTCCCAGCCACCTCTGGGAGTCTTCGTTTGCCCCCTGTGAGGAATTCTCTCTGACCTCTAAGGTTGAAGTATCAAGCTGAACCTTTTGAGATTTACCATCAGCCTGGCATCTGTGCTCAGCAGTAGAGTCTCTGAATTCAAAACAGGACTGTTTCCTGGCTCAGAACTCCAGCTCCAAATTCCTTAGGCTCAGACCCAATGGGAAAACAGATCTTCACCATTCTCCTGATTTAGAAATCATTCAAACTGACAACAGATAAGAAATTGACACGGAGATATGAAATCCTTGATTTACATAGCTGTCTCTCTTTTTTTCCCTTCTACATAGTAAAGAACAGAGCTTCCTTAACCTTGATTTTCTCACTTCTCTCCATTTAAAGCACAGCCCATAACATTAATTAAAGTGTGTGTGAGCTGCAGGGTAGAAGTTATATTTCATATGCCGTACCACATGGCATTCTAGAAGAGCAGTACAGTTTTAGGTGTGCTTTTTTCCCCGACTTGATATGCACGCAGCCCCGCACTACTCAGCGTAGCCTCGCCTATATTCCACCCGGGACCTCCACAATTGCAACCTCAAAATGAACAAGTGTTGAGAGCACTGGTGGCTTTAAGGACGTAGACAGATGGAGGTAAGTTTCTGACACAGAATCACAGAATGCTGAAACTGAAAAAAAGGTATCTGAGAGTATCAGTGCAACCCTTTTATTTTAGAGATGAGGTATACAGAAGGTAGATGGCTTACCTATTCCAAGGTGAAACAACCAGTAAGGAGCAACCCCAGATATTTCTTCTAAATTTTCCCACTACACCAAGGCCATAATCCTGTCTGTGATACTGATGTAAGTTAAACCTCTTCCAGAAAAAAAAAAAAAAAATCACATGTATATACACATACAAATGTTTGCGTTTAAACTCAGAAGGTTCACAGAACCCGGGGAAGCTCGCCTCTAGATTTTTAAGGAGCCCATGATCCACAGGTTAAGAACTTCAGTGTCTGAATAAGCGGATTTTCTAAATTCAGGATGTCCATTAAGTTCGTGTGCAGTGTTCAACTGCACACAAACTTGATGGCCACTCTGTATAAAGTGCTAGCTACTTTTAATCCCTTTGAAAACTTATCACCTTTAGAACAGAAACTAGATTTAATGACGTAGTCTGTAAAATTCAAGGGAAAAGCAATCCCAACGACTCAAATAGATGATTTAATTCCTAATCAATATTTCCATATTTTTAACATGTGTCAAGGGGAAAAAAAAATGAGTAAGAGAAATTGAAACCTACATGTATTTTATTACCAATTTCACATATGGACATGGAATATCTTTTCTCCTAATATGGAGATGGCTCAGCAGTATTTAAATGATTCCTTATTCCAAGTCATATAAATATGCACCAGATGTATCTTTTGTAAATGTTATGTTTTTCAACTTCTCAGCATTTGCAAGTAGTTGAAAGCTATGTCAAGCATGCTTTAATGGGGCATAAAAGTGTATTGTATTCAAAGAGATGGCACAGCGCTGTAATAGGTGAAAATACAAATGTTGTCAATGGATACATTTTCATTTTATTGATTTACACTGCATAATAGAATGCCCTGTATTCTTCTTTACATGCAAGTTCCATAACAATGGAAATATAACTAGATATAAAAAATCACGCTTACATTAATGGGTTCTCTAGATGACAGGAAAATTCAAAACACAGATTTTATGGCTAGAAGGCACTGAAAGATCAACTAAATCCCGCACCCTGATTTAACAGATGAGAAAACTAAAACCAAAAAGGTTACATGAGGCAACCAAGTTCCTAAGCGGGCTGTGGCAGAGAGTGCATGAATTTACATACCCCTAAATACAGAGAACTTTACTGAGTTCTTTCCATTACGTGCCTCTTGACTACCTAAACAAAAAAAGAGAAGGAGCAGTAAAATATATATCATTTATTGATTCCCTGGGATTTACTGAAGAAGCAGGACATGTTCTATATTTTGCAAACTGTCAAATGACCGTCCAGAAAGTAAGCACAGGAAGTGAAATGCCGATTGCCAGCATTAAAGACTGTCAAAGAATATCCGATGCCCTTTCTCCGATGTAAAATTCTAATGGACTCAAGATTAGCTTTTTTATTGTGAATACAAAAGATGTTGTAGTAAATTCCCCTCTGAACAATTTTCTTTGGGGTTAACTATATCAAAGATGTTTAGGAAATATTTTCATATCACATGTCATAGGTCACCTTGAAAACAGTGTCTTTTTTCTTTTTTTAAATAAGAGTTAGCAAAGCTTATTGTAACCATTTTTAAAAATTTTTTTCTGTTTTTTGCTATGGAGAAAAGGAATCACTATCTCATGCCATTTTGTGTGATTTCTCTAATTTCTCCAAGCAGAGAGTTCAGTCCTAAAGGCTATTACCTTAGTGGGTGCTGACTTTACCCCTGGCTCACTTTTCGCCCCTTAGTTTCTTTCCAACATGTATTTTTATAAACTGCCGCAAATCCTTTTCTTGGAACCAGGCAGAATATTAATTAATTAATTAAGTGGAATTCATTTTCCTAAACGCCAACCTTTTCGCTCCAACCTTTACGAAATTTTGCCCTTTGGGGTACGATGGTACAATAAAGATTTCATTTAAAATAAAATCACTATTGAAGTTTCTTTGAATTTTCTGCCGTTGTTGCTGTGAGTAGAGTATCAGCATTTCTCGAAGTTCCACAGCCGACTCTACATCCTCTGAGGCCGCAAACGAAACGGCATGTTTTCCCTCTTGCCAGGAGCTAGTATCTACACACTCTGACACCTGGGCAGGGGCCAAAGGAGCAGTCCCCAGAGTCCCGGAATGCCTTGGCAGGGTAAGGCCCAGCTGCAGAGTCTGGCCCCGCTGATTGATCCTGACCGCACCTGAAACAGCTTCATTGTTTCCCAGACAGTGTCAAGGCCCCTGAGGATGCTTGGACAGTGGCCCTGCCTGTGTGCACCAGGGCATCCGCACGGTCCCTGCTCACATGTGCACCAGTGGAGCACAAACCAAGCCAGCCCTGTGGGCTCTCCCATCAGCACTGCCTGGGTGTCCCTCTCAGCCTGGAAGCAGGCACAAGCTCCGGAGTCAACGGTCAATGTCATCAATAGGGAAGTTGCTTCCCATTAATTGGTTATTTTCCTCCCTAGAGTGAAGAAAATAACCTGTTAATGATTATTTTCCTATTCCTTACTCATATACAGAGAAATAGAAATATACCTATATGTCTATTTAGTGCAAGAGAGTTTATAGATATACACGTGTGCACTTTGTGAGACCCTTATCATACCCTGCCATGCTTCAGTGTAATAATGATTTCAGGTTAGTATGTTGAGCCTTACTCTGTTCTCATTATCATGAAGAGCTGGGGGAGGTAGCAGAGAGTGCAGTACTGGTGGGTAAAAAGGCCTTTGCCATCCTCCTTCTGACATAAGATGGGGTTGCGGGGTGGGGGAGGTGGCTGCACTCACCAAATGTCACAGAATGCTTTGTAAACTAGCATAGACTCGCCCTAAAGGGGCAAGGTCAGAGGAACTCCCCAAAGAGAAGAGACTAGCAGGGTTTCTCAAGTTTAAGACAAAACCCAACTTCAAAACCTGGTGCCACCACCAAGTGCCACCAAGTGGGGTTAGCTCACCTGTCACATTTAGATACAAACTGTATTTTGGAGAGCCTTTAAAGGCTTCAATACAGTATGCATCATAGGCACGTTTCAATGGCTGGTACCTGGTAAGTCCTTAGTAAAATTTTATTAGTAGTATTGTTATTGTGGTTACTGTTGTTCGTCATCACCACTGTTGGGAAGGAACTTCTCCTTTAAGTCAATATACTTGGAAATGAGAAAAGATTTGCTTGGAAGAACTCACCTTTTCTCATCTGCCCATGCGCAGACTGACCACATGCTGCTGTGGACAACTCTCCCTCCGTCCCATTCAGCAGAGTTTAAAATGGAAGAGAGGAGAGAGTACCCAGGACCCAGGCTGTCACCCAAAGGCCTCCTCCTGCCAGCAATGGCTCTGGAGTCCAGCTACCTGCATCAATGGGTGTGGCCAGCATGCTCCCTTAGGCCCAGAATAGCAGGATCATTTTCAGAAAACCTCCTCAGGTAACATGGCCCCCTGGCTCCTCTCCCAGATGAAGACAATGAAAGAACTTAGGTTTCAGCACCCTGAGAGCAAGAAGGGAAAATCTCACCAAAGTTAAAGTGATGCTAAATGCACAGTAAGCAATCTCACTCGCCTCCTGAGGGTTAGGGTCTCCTACCATGCATTCTCCAAAAAGAACACACCCACACTGAGCTCAGAGCCGGAGACCATGGCTGGCAAAGAGGCTGTCTCTTCCCGGCATCACTGACCCCACCACACCCCCATCTCTTGGGTCTTCGAAGTGTCTCCAATGCCTTGAGAAACCACTTGTGCTTTTTCAACCCCTGCTGTACAGAACTATACCATCTTTAAAGCATAAGGCTTGGCACAAGACATTTAAAAATAGAAAACAAATCTATCCTTAATCGTTAATACACCCTCCCTCCCTTTGGAAAACAGACGCAAAACTTTATGCCCCTCTCCACAAAAACCAATTTGGCTATTAGCCAATGCCAACGGCCTTACTGGGACTGACAGCTAAAATCGGCTCATGGGGACAGCTGGTCTTGCTTTGACTGCTAAGACCCAGAGTGCCAGTGACTGGAGTGCAGCCCTGAGAGTGAAGAACTTTCTTTAACATGCACCATAGCTGCCTGCCTCCCACACAGGGCCGGTGACCTTCACGGAGGAGGGAGCTCTATGTAGCCTGGGGAAGGGAGAAAAGATAGAAACCTGGTCATGCCCAAGCTCTTTGAAGGGATTTTCATGGGGCTGCAACTTACTTCTCTCCTTGTCCACTGATTTTCCTGCAAAGGTGCTCCGTCACAAGGATTCCGAGAACCTTGCAACTCTCAAAAATGAGACCTTTGCTTCCAATGAACACAATGGTTGCTAATGTATCCAATTCTCCCAAGTCAGTATTGGAAAGCAGCATTATGTTCAAGATGCTGTTATTTTTATAATAAAGGGCATCTTTAAAAATCGCAGCAAAACTGTTTTGGATTCCCTGTTTCTTTTCTTTCTTTAAGGACTCTGAGTCTTGGGCGAAGGGCAGTTAATAGGAGCCAGTCCTGATTGGCCAACATCTGTTTCTTTATAGGAACCTTACTTGCCAAGTAGCTGGTCAGCAATACTCATTTGGTATTCATGGGAAGTACTTGCCGAACAATAATGACAATAATTGCCTCTGATTCTTGTGTTTACAACACTGCCAAAGTATCATTAGGGCCTTATTTATAGATAATAATGCTTATTAATCACAAGTATTTGAATTTTGGAATGTATTAGATTAATATTCTTTTGTACCTCAGTTCTGTACTAATGCTGTGAAAGACATTTACTGAATGCAACTCATCGGGAATGCTTATTTTGAGCTGCAAAATAATGTGTGTAATTTGCAGGTGAAAGATAAAGAAATTACATGGCTACCTCTCAACAGCCTCCACCGAGATCAACGGCCAACAGGGAGAATGAGGCCCTACCTCTAAAAGGAGAAAGGCGAAAAAGCAAAATAAATATTCCTATAGGTATTTTGTTTTTAGAAAATCTTACAAATACTCCAAGAGAAATTTGGGACAATAAGTCTATTATTTTGTTTTGCCTAAATCTTCCATGGATGGCATCCCTTTCCTGAAAAGGGTCTGGGGTGAAGAATAAGTGTTTCTGTGACAATTTCACACCGTGTAAGTTTTTGAAGACTCAATAAAAACAAAAAAAAAAAACAGCATAGGCTGACTAATAGGAAAGTACAATCTTAGGTCTAAATGTCCAGTGAAATATCCTTATTCACTTATTCACGAATGCCTTTCTATATGCTTAAGGTCTCTGTAAGCAAACATTAAAGCTATTATTTCCCTATCTTTATGTGCATCTAGAAAGAGAAATTATTTAAAATTTCAAAACATGATCACCCTTGTTCTAAGGTTAATCAGTAATTTCTGTTAGTATACCAACTTTCTAAGTAAATATAAAGCATTACAAACCCATGGTTTTCACTTAGCCCCTCTCTCCTGAAATTATAGCAAAATTGAAATCAGCAACACTTTCTTATCTAGGACACAGTTTTATTTATTCTTGGCATAGTCTTGCGTTACGAAGATAAACAATACTTCAGTTTATTTAACTAGACGAATTTGAAATAAAGTGACGTAATTTTCGAGAGATTTTTTAAGAAAGAAAGCAGTTTATTAATATGAAGTCCAAGTGTTCTTTTTTCAATAACATTCACAGCTAGGCATCTTTTTAAAAACTGCCTGTAATTAATATTTACTGATATTCTTGAGACTAAATTCACATTGTGTTCCACCTTATCCAAAGACAACTTTAAAATAGTCTCTGAGCCTAATTGCCACCTACAATATTGAACCTTGTCCTCCTTTATTCTTTTGATATGGCCCCCCCCACAGAAAGTAAAGGGACTATATTTTTCAATCCACCAAATTCTACTGAGAAAATTGTCCTCCCAAAAAAAAAAAAAAAACCATTAAAGATTTGTTCAGCAAACGTTTCCAAGTCAGAGCATACAAGAAAACGAGGATCCTAATTCAATAAATGTATAATGCTAACATTTTAATTCACTGCTAAATGTAAATAACTTTAGTGATCCCAGTTGAACTATTTAACATTAATTTAAAGTATTTTATAGTATGTGCATGTGTCACCTCTCATGGGGCAAAGTAGAAAGGTGAACAATTATCTAATAACTTCAATCAACGCATTCAGCAAAACCTGGCAAACCAGGCCCCTCCACTCCCTTTATTTAAATCTGGGGTAAATGTCTTAATGCACATTCTGACCTCTACGGGCGTCCATTCAGGTGTACGTATCCATCTTTGTTAACAGTGGTAGAATGAGGAATCAAGTAATACCTTATAGATTTAGTGAACATCTTACAAATTCAATCACAATAGCCAATCCAGATTGTTCAAACTTCATTCTCTTTTTTTTTTCTTAGAAGATACAAGGAAGGGAAGCCAATAATGCCTGAATTATCCAAATGATTAATTCAATTCTCCAGTTTATTATGACTTCAGCAGATATCGCCTGCCTCTCTCTTTAAAAGCCACGGGTAGTTGGATGAGAAAAGAAAAGAAATGTGTTTTGAGAGAGCACAGATATACCTAAGTATACTGGATGCATGTCATTAACAAGGCCTGACCACCAAGGCTGAAGACCTTCAACCCCCTCAGAGTGCACCCTCCATAGCTTCACCCAATTGCCTACAGACTTGGGAGTGGGGTGAGTAGAGAAAGAAAGGAAGGAAAGAAGGAAGAACTAGAGAAAGGGAGGGAAGAGAAAAGAAGGAAGAAAGAGAAAAAGAAAGAGAGAAAAGGGTTAGTCTATGAAGTTGGAGTTTAAATTTGAGGGTATTGAAAAGATAATTAACTATGAAAAATGGTTTGACAGAATAACTTACACTCCACCAACATCCCAGCAGTTTCTTAAGCGCCTAGTTGGATATGAAACTTGAGATCTGTCAACATTTTATAGTTGCCCTGATTTAATAAGCATTTTTCCTTCTTTTCTTTAACTGCCAAATTTTTTAATGAAATTGAATCTCGGATGCCTACATTCTGGGGAGTTTTATTTGCTATATTATAGTTCTGTCTGCTTTTAGGCCACAGCATGCCAAAGTATTTATTCTTACAAATCTTCCTACATACGTAATTTTAGCCTGCTAAAATAGTCCTTTTTTACCCACTTCATTAATTAAGTTGACAGAAAAGATTATTTTACAATTTTAAAATGAATGACTCTTCATCCAAATTTTTGAATGAGCGTTGTGCATTTTTATGTCATCATATAGCCTGTGTCTCTCCACACCCTCAGACAGAAAACTTTCTAAAACAAAAGACTAAGTTACGTTCATAGCTGATCTTAAACCCCCAAATAGAGTAAAATGTTTTTACCTCCTTCCAAGTAACCATCTTATTTTGTTTTTTAATTTTCACTTGCGGTATTTCCATGATTTTAACTCACATTTTTAGGAGATTAAGAAACAAACCTCAGAAAGTAGTTGGGCTAAATTAATTTCTGTTTTCACAAGGTCATTACCAACACAGGAGGCCCCAATCAATTTTTTGTGTGCAAAAAATTTTAAATCGCCCATGAACATTATGGACGCCCTGCGTTTAGACACCACCAATGAGTCCTCCGTCTTTTAAAGACTCTCTCTGAAAGAAGCAAGTGATAAATACATATCACTTGGAGATATGCCATCGCAAACGTCATATATTTTTTAGTAAAGAAACATTTACATAAACGTGGTCAAGCAAACAAAATATTTTATAATTCAGTGAAAAGAATTCATCCTGTGAGGGAACTCCTTTTATCATGGTATTTAGGAAAACTGCAAAACTTTATCATTTGGATTCCTTTATCAACTAAGACAAGTAACATTTAAAATATAAAATTCTTTACATTTACTCAGCACAAATGAGCTTGTGGATATTTGCCAACACATGCCAAGGTATTCATTTTAACTATAATTCTTATTTTAACCAAAATAACATCTGAAAATCCAAAGATGTAACATACCATTAAAAGAGGCAAATAAGTAACATGGAATCCCATATTATACAAATCATTTCAAGTGTTAATATATGCTGCAAATTAGCTTTACATTGTGAATTATCAGTAGACCACTGAATGTCTTTTAATGCAGGTAGAGGTCCATAAAATCAACGAGTTAAAAATGTCTTCTTTATAGTAAAATGGAAAATAACACTACTGCTCTCTTTCACTGCAACCAGAATTTAATTTTTGTTCTAAGACAACAGTATTTAAAGTGTGAAAAAAAGTCAAAAAATACATACCTGATTTTAGGTCGAATGTTTATGTTTTAAATGTGCACATTTAATTATGCCAGTCCTTTTATTTTATGGAAAACAAGTTATTTAAGTTCATAGTATTTTTAAAAGGGGTGTGCATAAAATATTAATCCTATGAATCTATTATTTACTGATTTCTGTAGTGCCATCTACAGTTAGCACAATTTGGATTTCAAAAGAAATTTTTAAATGTTTCTCAATATGAATAAGATTGACTCACTTCCTCTCATTTTAAGACTATCTCTTATAGAATGTATTGTTAATCATAGAAGTTTGGTATATTACACATGGGCATGTTATATGCAAATGCATTCAGTTGGGGTATGTATATATTTTGTTATGTTATGTACATAAACATCTACCCTTGTGCATATGTATATTTACATCATGTATAAATATGTGTAGTATATTACCAAACTGTACTATACTTAAGGAGGAGGAGGAGCTTCCAAGGATTGCCATACAATATTTTAGTTCACTGAGTACTGTTTTCTGTGAAAGTAATTAGGTTGTTTTTTTGTTTTTTTCTTTTCACAGTCCCAAAGGTGGGTGTTTATAGGCATAGTAATTTGCTGTTTTCCAAAAGGCTAGTTTTAAAATTTTATGTCAACATATGCTTTAAGTAAATAAAAGTGATACCCTCCCCTACCTCCTTCCCCGCCTTTAGGAAGATCTATGGGCAAACAGCTTGATAAATAATTCAAAGAAAAGCCAAACTTTACTTCTGAAAACAAAAGCTCATCTATTTAAACACTCAACATTCTACCATCACATTGTTTGTTAAAATTTCGCTGTCTATAAATTATCTTATGAAAAGGAGCCAGGGAAATTTTATCATGACACTGGCTGGTAAGGGCCCCTAGTGTAGCTAGTGAGCTTGTGGAAATGTTACTTAGAGACTTTCTTTAGGACAGGAGGTCTTACAAAGAATTATGCCTAACAGTAAAACCATCTAATATTCACAAATTCAAGAGCAAAAGTATATATCACAGATATTTTTTAAATTCTTGAAAATGCTTAGATGCAAACATTACAGGGGAAAGAGGACAACTAATAGCGTGTACAAAGTTCCCTTTTAGAATCTTCTGGATCTCAGGTTATCAAAAATACAGTTTGGCAATTGGGTTCATAGCCTCAATGAAGGAGAGAAAGGTTTAGCCTTTTTCTAAATTTCTCTGCCCTGTTTCCTCTTGAAAGCTGAACAAACTTGGTGGGATAGGGAGGGAGTCCCTGGTTGTTTTAAGAAGGAGAAATCTAATTTGGTCCAAGTTTTCTACTGCTCGGCTTTCTCTTTTCTTATGAAGAGATCATTGACAGCCCCTGTTTTGTATGAAATTATGGAAATCACAGACTGGAAGAAAGGGGAGTCATTATTTCAGAAATGAAAACGTGCGGGCGTCTTTACCCTCCCCCCTCCTTTCCCATCACTGGAAAGGGGCCAGTTAAGTTGGAAAGGTGCACAACAGGACTACAACTAGTCAAAGAGACTCCCTGAAAGTGATTTGCAATTGGTTCCTACCTCCTTCCTATCCCTCTAAACCTAAAAACCACCTCTATGCAGCATTTTTTAAGGCCAGGGCAGAGAGAAAGCAGATACAGGAATCCCTAAAACGCGGCTTTCTTGTGCGTGAAATTCAGTCTCAAGAGCACGCTGGATGATGGACATGTTTTCGGTGTCTTTGCCCAGCTAGCACTGTCCCTTTCAGCCTTACCCTGGCTCACGTGGGTCAGGGTGTCCACGAATATTCCCGGACCACAAGGGGGATCTCTTTGGGAACCAGATGGGAAGACATGGGCAAAAGAGGGAGACGCATGTGTAGAGAACCCGGACTGGGGGTGGGGGAGAATAATAAGCGCCACGGTTGCAGATTTAGATCTCAAGGCTGAAAGGGATACGCTTGCACCACAGAATCCTGCAGCGCCTCCTGCCCTGCCCTGCGCGCGCACCACACTCACGCGCACACGTCCTCACACGCGCACACACGTACACTGCTCCAGCCTCGCCACCCACCAGACCGCTGGGGAAACGACCCCTCCGAGGCGCACTCGCCGGAGGTGAGGCTGCCCAGCCCTGCCTTAGCGCCCTGCACTGCCCCAGCGAGGGAACAGCGCGGCCTTCAGGGCTCCGGAATGTGCGGGCCGGACGCTAGGCGCAAGGCCACGGGCTCCCGCGGGGGCGGCCCTTCGCCAACTGGAGAGGGGGCGGGAGAAAAGCAGCCGACCATGGGTGGGGAAGGGGTGACATCCTCTGCTCCTCACCTCCCTCTGAGCTCCCTTTTGTTGCCCTCTCTCTCTCCTTTCCCTCCCATCCTGCTGCTCCATGGCCGTCGGGAACTCGCATTTGGAAAAGGCACCGAACGCCTGCCGTCGCCGCAGACCAGGCGGGGTGGCATGCAGCCGGCGGGCTTGGACTTGGGCAGCGCGGGGACCTCACGCGACCGAAGAACACGGCGGGCCCTTCCAGTGCCGGCCTGCAGGGGGCGCTAGCGTACTCGCGGCCCGCCGGGTCCCGGGCGCCCGCCTCCGCGCGCGGAGGACCAGGAGGAGAGCTGGCTGCCTCCGCGCCCTCTGGAGGGTTGGGCGCAGCCCTGAGGCTGGTGCTCACCCGTGGGACCAGGACGGTGTTGTCACACTTGTCACCAACCAGGGGCCGCGTGGCGTCACAGTCGGCTTTCGCGTCTCAGAGGCTGGAGGAGGCCTCGGGGTGGCGGGGCGAGTTTGCCTCCTGGCATGTAGGCTTTGCTTGATTCAACCATTACTATAGAGTTGGGAGGGGGAGCTTTGCTTTATCCTCCTCGCAGAACCGCGCAAGGCATCGCAAAGTTTCCTACCACTTGGGGGACGAAGGCAGATAAAGTGTGAACCTTGTTTACTGGATGAGATGGCCCGAAAGTACCAGAAGTCTCTCAGGCGAGCGGCGCCTTCAGCTTGCCCGGCAGTCACCCCAAACGCATACCTCTGCCCTGGCCAAAAGGACCCGAGGTCGCCTAGGAAATGGCCCCGCGGACGTGGCAGTCCCTGAAATGGGGGCCTGGGGACCGGGCGGGGGGACTTACAATCTGCTGCGGGCGCAGCGCCGGTCGCCTGCCCAGACCGTGGGCCGCACCCTCCTTCTGGCTTGGTGGGGCTTTGCGCCACGGTAATGGGGTGCGATTACCTATCCTGCAGCCTATTGCTCGAAGGGAAAAGTGGGGGCCCACGTTCCCAGAGGAATAGAGTTGCGACCTAGCAGAGCACGGATGAGAAACATGGGAACAAGGGGTTCAGCTCCAGAGGAGCGCCCAGGGCCGAAAGTGCCTTCTGAGTAAGCCTGATTTTGTGAAAGTCCAAAGCCAGGAGTGTCCTCTCCTTACTCCTGAAGTTCAACTGAGTTTCACATAGTGACAGTACCCTGGCCCGACCAGGACCCAGCAGCCAAGCCAAGGCCAGAGGTGTGAGGATTTTTTTTTAAGACCCACATCTTGTAAATGTGAGATTTTTATCAGGCAGGGCAGATTACTTAAAGCGTTCCATTTCTGCGCGATCCAATTTTATTAGGATTTACTCTCATTTGTGCTCGGCTTCTCTGGGGAAATAATGCTTTGATTAATGTAATCCTAGCCCGGGATCCGCCACATGCCCCTCGACCCTCTCCCAAGAGAAGGGGCCTGTTTGACAAACAATAACAGAGCAGTAACTCTTGCAATCTGCCCACCTTTTGGGGGGGGGTTGTCTAGGGAGAGGGTGACACACGTTCACACGCCGGTTGCTAAATGCAATGACGAAAGGAGAAAAGAAGGTCTGCACAGGGCGAACTTTCCAGATGCTGATCCCTGGGCTCCAAGGCGCCCGGACGCACAGGGAGGGGTCCCGAGCGGGAGAAGCGCTTGGGTACGTGGGTACACGTGCGCCCTGCCCTTTGCTCGGTCAGGGTGTCGCTTCTTTGTCCCTCGTCACAGGCCTCCACGGCGGGGATTTGCGCGCCGCCGATGGGCAGCCCCAGACCCTGGGCGCGTCCACAGCGCCCACCCGCGGCCCCAAAGCACCTTGAGAGAGGATCTTAGGGGTTAACTAGGCACCAACCTGCGGCGCCCTGCAGCTGACAAAATCTCGGCCCGGAAACTTAAAACTTGGGACCCAATTCAACGATCATCCTCATCCTTACATGCATCCATCCATCCCTGCAAGCGCGCACGCATACAATACAAATCCTCGCCGCCCGCACTGAGAGCTGCGCCTCGCCCTTGTAGCCAGCCGGTTGCGATCCGGCGCCCCCCTTCCAGCTCTCCCTCCTCCCGCGCAGCCCAGCCCCCTCCCGAAGGGAGAACAGCTCAATTACGAAAAGGAGCGAAGGAACGAAATCCCAGGCTCAGAGGCGCCCGCCGACGCTCCTCTGTTCCCTGTCCCTGTCGCGCAGACCCCACCCCCACCGTCCCCAGCTCGGGGAGGGCGGGGACCTGTCGGTGTGAGGGGTCCTGCCCTGCGCCGCCGGAACAAAGCCCGCCGCGGGAGCCCGCGGCCGCGCACTGAGTCGGGGACAAAGGCAAGCCGGCCGCGCCGAACACCAAGCCTGCGCTCCTACCGCCAGGCGGGAAGGAGGCCCGAAGATGGGGTGCGCTTTGCCCCTGGGTTTTACTGGGCTGAGGCATCTCGCTCCTGTGTTCCCAATGACCCGTTAGGGTGACTCAGCGTTTATCTTGTGGCCTCCCGCGTCCCCATCTCTCTCTCTCTCTCGTTCTTTTCTGTCCCCAGTCTTTTCCACTCCTACCTTCTTTTTATCCACTTCTCTCCTTTTCCCTTACCTCCTTCTCACTCTGCCCTTTTTACCTCTTTCCCTTTTTCTTCTCCATAGAAAAGCAATACTAATTCAACTTCCGAAGGCCGCTCTAGATGTTCAAACAACATTCTAAAAGACCTTACTGGCCAGTGCTCTGGGAGAAAAGGGAAAGTAATGGGAGCCTTTTAATTTTATTATGCAAACTGTGCTCTAAATAAAATAAAACACCGTTAAAATATGATCTAAGGAAGCCGAACTTAGCCCTGGGGCCCCACAAATCCGCTGATTTGGGAGAAACTGCTTCTCATCATGCCCACAGATCACTGGAACTGGGGGGTGGGGAGCAAAGGGAGGACCCTGCCACTCTAGAAAGGGGATCTTGAACGCTGGTGTCTTCAAGACAATCATTTCTGGGGAAAAGTTCTACTCTTACTTTCTAGCCCTAGAAAGGAATCACTTGCCAGATCCCTCCAATAAAATCGTAGGATTTTTCCAATTTACTGTTTTTCCAAGCGCAGTTTTACTTGTTTTTGTGATGTGAATTAAAATAAAAGGAACACAGCCCATAGTATTTGAACAACATATGCCTTTTTGCACCCTGATTTAATACTAAGTTAACATTTGTCGTCTATACAATGCGGCTGCAAGCCTGGGATCCTCCCCTAGGGTTTTATTGAGTAACCTAGCTCCCTACAGAAAATTTGGGATGAGAGTTGTGTGTGCAATATCAGACACAAACATTTTAACTTGGAACTAACAAATCCCAGCTACAATGAGCAAGGTCACTAAAATTTGACCACCAAAGTGTCTACCAGACATTTTTGTGCTGAAATTATCTTGCGGCAAGCTATGGAATATTTGAAGTATCAAATATCAATGAATAAACATGATGCTATATTTTTAAAGTGAGCTACAAGAACCGCACTTTCTTGAAAATACTTCTGCGGCTGGCCTGCCCAGAACCGACACCAGCATAGGTTAGTGCCCAAAGAAGGAGCAAGATAGCGAGGTGGAAGCTTCAGCATCCGCTGGAAAGAAGATACCACAGAAGCACCATTTGGGGGAAATGCCGAAAAGAGCAGCCTTCAGCCTGACACACTGCAATCTGCACCCAGCCCCTCAGACAATAGCTAAGTTCAAATGTCAAAAAAAAAAAAAAAACCTAATTGAAAAAAAAAGCACCAAAATGCAAGAATTGTTTTCTAGTATGCCACAATGACTCTCTTATCCACCTCCTGAGGACCCAGTTCCAACCCAGAAAGGAGATGCCCTTATAATATATAGGGAATATTTGCTGTAGGGAGTGTCCCCAAGAGTGAGAGCAGTTCCATTCTATTAGGACCATTCCAATCTTAAAAAAAAAACAACTAACCACTCCCCTAGTAAAGCTGAGTTAGTATTTCTAGGTTTTGTTTTTAAAATACACAGAGAAAACCACCAAGTGACCTTGGAATATTTTTCTAGCTAGAATATACCGACATTTTTTTGTTAGTGAATCATCATCATCATTTTGGTCAATCAACCGGCCTCTGCATTACCTAACCCTATCAATTTAAATTCAAAGAAGACCATTACGTTGGGGGGTGCATCTAGGGTGATGAGGAGTCAGGCAAGAATAGTCCATCACACTGTGTCAGCTCCAGCTTCCCTAGCGATTGGTGGCTTTCATTACCAGACTTGTCAGGTGTATGCATGCAGCTACAGTGGGCAAACTGTTGGAAATGGGTTGTTTTAAAAGCGTACACTCGATTACCACCTTCCCGTGCTTTCTTAATTCATTTCCCACAATCTGAGATGCCCTGTAGTTTAAAACTACCCTATAAACATCAGAAAGAGTAAGCTGCTTGCTTTGAGGTGAGAAATCATAATGTCTTTGAATTTCTAATTATCCCTTCAAACCCATCTTTTAAAAAAACTTAGTGCTTGCCCCTTTCCTACAGATCCTATAGATCAGTTATCAAAGTGATACAAAGAAGTGGGGGAGAGGAAAGCATGAGTACACTTCAAAAAACTTAACAAGACCAAAAAACAACTTATCACTGCCAGGACAACAAATACTCTTTTCCAAAAGCTACCATGGAAGAACCCTCCCATTTGTATGTAACACACAGTTATATATGTGAGTTGTGAGTATGCTTAACATTTTAATTTGCAAATGTTAATGGCAAATATGCAGCAGTATCAGAGCACCTGACCATTCTCAAATGGAAGCAAATGAGTAAATACCCACTCTGAGTTTTGTACATTTGACCCAGGTAATGTTCTTCATTCTCTCATTTGGCAAAAGCAATTTTACCATCCCCAACAATTAAAAGTCTGTAGCTTTGCCCAGCACTTTGGATCTTAATTCAAACCCAGCTTCATCATTTCCACCCCCAAATCATTATAGTATGCTAAAGCCAGATCTATAATATAGCAGCTCTTTTCAAATTAACTTGTTGCTTTACCCAGAATTCTTATTTTCTGTTTCTTTTACATAAAGGAAGCTAGAACTATAGATATCACAAGGGGAAAGCATTTTTTCTTTCTGTTTAATTTTTAAATGCATTTGCAAAAGAGAAAGTAAGTAGCAGTTTAGATTCTAACAACCACAGATCTCATGAAAAGTGGCATACAAAAATTATGCTCTAAGTATGTATAATAATTGCTTCACTGGTGTTTTGCAAAATGTCTGGCTAAACAGAAAAGTTTCTTCCTCCCCCTACCCAACAATTTTTAAAGGCCTTCAGCTGCTCTGGGTGTGTGAAGTAAGCTAGAGCTTTGAGATATTTGTCCAGTTCATGTGGATCTCCCCAGAAGCCTTTTGTCTGAAATGTCTCGAGAGCTGGAGAAAAGGCAATGTTTGGGTTCAAATTACATTTTCCTCAATTCTCCACTTTGTTTTATTAGCACAAACCTAGCATTTCCTGACTCTAAGCAGGAAGAGTGAAAATCGTGGAATGAAAATGTTTGAGCCTGACCCCTTTGCTTATATTATTCCCATAATCTTAATACATACCAGTTAAATACAAATGCTGACTTACTAAAGTTAGCTTCCCAAAAAACCTTCTCCTAGCTGGCATCTGGTTGACTTAGAGCTGCGTTAGAAAGAATAAGGTTCCTTTCCCCCTCTTGCACAGGAGCATTGGAGCCATCCCATAATGTGGCCCTTACTAAACAGGCTCTGTGACACATTCACAGGTGCGCTCAGCTACTGAACCGTGGAAGCCAGCTTCTCCCTTGCAGTCACTCCTGGCTTCCCTCTCTTGGTCACGCTCTCTAAATCTCCTTGGGAAAATTGTTAGTGACAAATAGACTAACTAATTCTTCAGAACCAGTCAGGATTTGCCCTTCACTATTTTAGGAGGTTTTCCACATATCTTTTTCATCCTTTACCACAATAAAGTTCAGTCCTCATTAGCAGTATCTAAAAAATCTTTGAAGGGGGAAATCTTGTGCTTTAATTGAAACTTTTCTGCCACTGGGCTAAGTAATGTAACTAAAAAGTTTCAAGCCATCTAACCCATGGCTATTTTGTATTTTCTTTCCCCTTCAAAGATAAAACCAACATCTTTCTAAGACCATAAATCATGCCAAGAATGAAAGTAGCCACTAAATATCAAAAGGAGTAAAAGAGATACTGGGCACGTCAACTAAATCTTCAGGACTCTGAATTTTACTTAGAAGTCAAAGCATGTATCAGGTTGGAGAACCTTCATTATTTAACAGATAATACCTTAGAATGCATTTTTTTTCCTTGACTGTTTCTCCCCTCTCCCAAAGAAACACCACCTAAAGGACAGCTTCTTAAGTAGCCTATTACATACCCTTAATAATTTTTTAAAAAACTGTTGTTGGTTTCACAGCCCATTTCTGTTTCTCAGCCCTCTGTCCACTTTACTAAGAGACATGGAGAAATAGTTTGGGGACTGTTATTTCTTTCTGGACCATTTCACAGGTATGGGTGTGAGGGAGGTGAGGCAGTCATTATTCTCATATTTCAAAACCCCGTGTTATGCAATAAATTCGCTCCTCGTTGTGAATATGCATAGAAAGGTAGGAGTGTGTGTTCCTTTGGCAAGTTTGGAAGAGCAGATTTGCTTTTGAAACAGCTACGTTTTACTTAGTACCGGCTAAGACAAGTCAGTGCGCCCCCTGCTGACAAGTCAATAGTGCTACTCCGGAGCAAAGTTTATTTTGTTCAGTAAACCGTGTCATATAAAATTAACAACAACCAATAAAATTAGCTTATATGTTTCAACTGTAAAAGTCCAAAACAAAATAAAGCTAGTTTTAGTGGCACTAGAAATCTCTAGTTTGGCTTCTTCTCTTTGGCTGAACCAAGGTCCTTTTATCTAAAGCCCAGTGCACAAACATATAGCTTAATGTGACTAGTGTTCTTCCTTTTATTTCTTTCTCTATGGCAACCAATACACTCTGCTCAGAAATGTTCCCCATCAAGGAAACAAATGATCTTCAGGGAGCAGCTCTATATGGCATCTGGTCCAATGGAGCACACAGAGTTAACCCCAGTCAAAAGCAAGGCTGCCAAGCCCGTAAACAAGGAATGGAAAACTGGCGATTCTTGCCCCCCTCCCCAACTGAAACGTCTTCCTCCCTCGATACAAACCATTTCATTGATTTGGCATCAACTGTTTCCAAATAAATTACCAATTCTAAATTGCAAGGTGTTCTGTGTACAAAAGTGCAATAAAATCCCAGCCATTTGATTCTCCCCCTCATCACCCTAGACGCGCTTCCTTTAAAAGAACAAAACCAAGAAGCTTTTAAAATCCTCTCCGGCCTATTTCACTAAGATAAGGCCCTCGAAGGGGCCTGGACTTGGCCTAGCTATTTCCTCCAGCCATATTTATCTAATTAACTGCACCTAGCAAGTAACTGCACCCTCAATTTTACAAAACCCAGGGACAGTGGCGAGGAGAGGGCAAGTGGAGTAAGGCTGTCAAAAATGGAAAACAAAGTAACATATAGTTTTCTAGCTAAAGCTCCAGCCTCCTATGGGAATAAAGTGTGGGGATGTCCTGGTTAGTTTTGATTGATCACCCTCTTTCTGATGGGCTTTCACTACCGAGCTGGGAGGCTGCAGCTCCCCGCCTTCTCCCCAGACACAGCATTAACCAGGGGTGCCCTGACTTCCTGCCTGGCTTCCTCCTTCCCTAGCTCTCTGCCCTCCCTTTGCCAAGCCCCCCTCCTCCATCCCCCTGCTCCCAGCATGAGTCCCCCCACCCCAATCCCAGCGGGCACACACAGTTCACGACATCACCACTGGCTACAAAAAGGTGGTTTCTTCCCCTCTAGTCCTGATTCTCTGGGGGAAAAATATTCCCCAAACAAGAAATATTTATACACTGCATGCTTAATAATCACTTCTTTTCCAGGGTGTTTTTTTCTCCTTCGCGATCAACAATTAAAATGAATAGCACTCTCCTTCTCCCCCCACCCCAAGTAAAGTGCCTTGCTGTGTAGAGCTTTGGAATGAGTCCATCTTTTTATGTAATATTTTAGCAGGGTTGGATTTTTTTTACTCCCCCCAACACACCTTCCCTTCCTTCCCTCATACAGTTGCTCTGTGAACCCTCTCTTGTCCCAAGCAATGAAAATAAGCTCCCAAACCTACAAGAACATAAATAAATAAGCCAGAAAAGAGGGGAAAGAGACGAGAAAGCAGGGAAAGAAAATGAAAAACACTTACCGAGCAAACTTCCAGGGTTAGATTTTTAAATAAAAGAAGTTGTTTTATTTTTTTTTTAAATAAGGGGACTAGGGTGGGGGCGGAGGGGAAGGCATATTCTCAACTCTCCAGAACCGACGCATCCTTAGCCTTCCCTTTTACACTGACGCCTCTAAGCCCAGCTCTCCACTAGTCTATTATTTTCACCAAAATATATGAAAATGTATGCAAATGAAAATCAGCACTAACTGTTCTCCCCTTGTTATATACTTTGGATTTTTTTTTCCAGACAAAACAATCACACTCGGCAAAGGGAGGGGGGCGGATGGGGTGGGGCAGCGTAGGGGGGGGGCCCCGCGAGCGATTTGAGAACTAAGTACGATGAAAGGGGGGGAGGAACAAGGGGACAGACCTCGGAACAGAAGTGTATTTCTGTTATCGAGGAGCACAGCGTTTTGGGGGGCTTCCCATACGCACACACACCCTCCTTGAAAAGAAAGAAAGAAAGTGGATCTGTTTGCAGAGGCGCTATCACGTTTCATCAGGCCACCTGAGACTGCTTTTGAAAGCGTGTACTGTGAAATTCATAGCAGTAATTTAGACAAAATCCTCACTGTATATTAATGAAAGGCGGCCCCATGGCTCTGTTCCTATCCTCCCCATTCAGTGTAAACAAAACCACGAGACTCTCTCGGTTTTTGAGCCGGATCCAAGCAAAATCGGCAGGAAAGGAAAACACGGGGTGCTGGCACCGACTATTCAAACGTCTGCACCTGGAGATCTCAGATTTATTCAATGAAATCTGTGTTCCATCTTTTATATATACATATACGCATACATAAATATAAAAAGGAACCTTTGGGGGACCCAGAGGGAAAAAAAATCCGTTCTGTTTGGGGTTTGGTTACCACTGCCTTTCAGATCTATACCTTGGCAATAAGAGCTTTACTAAAACCTACCTACGATGGTATCTCACCCGGCAAGCAGGGGCTGGACAAGATCCTACATTAATTCTATGCGTCTACTGTTAATCTTCAGATCACGCCAAGGGTGCGTAGCTGCGGATGGGCTGGAGAGCTGCGGCTTTCACTGAGTTCACCTAACTGCGCGCTGCACTGGGAGAGAAGGGCAGAAGGCCCGTCTGCATTTTATTCGGAGCACACTAGCAGCTCCACATCTACGCCCTGGGCCGCCGCTCAGGCTCGGGACCGCCAGACACAGGGGCAGGCGGGCGGGCGGCTGCTGGTGCAGGGCTGGCGCACCCGCAGCTGAGGGTGCGGGGTGCACGCACACAACGCACACTCATTAGGAACCATGTATTTATTGAATGTCCGAGTTGGGTTAGTTCATTGGAAATCCCCGAGGAGGGTTCAATTTGCCCTTGTTTTCGTTGCCACTTTCTCTTTTTTCTTGGTTCGCTGAGGTTCCTCTGTGCAGCGTTTCCGCTTGGCCGCTTCCCCCCACCCCACCCCACCCCCGCTTCTCTCGCCTCCCCGGCGCACTCCCCCTCCCGTCCTCCTTAACTCTTTCAGCCGGGCTGGAGCTGAGAAAGCATTTGTCGCCGCCAGCCTTATCCGCGAACCCTTCTGAGACAGAAAAGAAAGAATAAAAAAAAAGCACCACCGTGCCTAAGAATAGCGAGGGAGCAAAACCCCACCACTAATAACAACCACACTGAAATTATACACACACGCACACACGTACACACACAGAGGAGGAAGCGGTGCAGCAGCGGAGGGCGCGGCTAGTGTATCCCGATTCCTTCTGCCGGCTCCTGCTGCCGCGGGAATTCCTCAAGCCATTGGGTCGAATACACTTACGATGAATCTATGGGGAAAGGTCGGAGTGATTGCTTTTCAAATACATCGCAGGGCTCCGCTGACCTGCACCCTCCAAACTCACAAGGGCACGCACGTTACTTGCATGAATCCCTGAGGAAGGAGGGAGGAAGGAGGAAGGGAGGGAGAGCGAAAGAGGGAGAGAGGGGGTGGGGGGAGAGAGCGAGCAGCGGCAGCGAGCCGTCCGTCTCGCACGCGCGGGCACCGCGCTGGTACGGGCTGCAGGTCTCTCAGATGATGGCATCCGAGAACTTAAACAAAGAGGGCCGCCACCGGCGCGCAGCGGCTGCAGAAAGTTGCGGTGGCGGATTTCCAAGGACCGCGGCCGCGACCTGAGCTCTTGGAGATGTGAGCCCCCCCTTCCCACCCCCGCCGAGACAGAGATGGGGGCCGGCTGGTGAAGGAAAGAGGAAACTTTGAAACCACTGGGGACCCATCGGTCTATAGGTATTAGCTTGAATGGTACATCCGAGCCGCGCGATTTACAAATCTCTGGCGGGGGAGGGGGCAATGCAACGCAGTACTAGGTGGGTTGGGTACTTTGCTATTTTACCTGTTTCCCTTTTCATTTTCCTTCTGATTCGCCCCGTCCCCACCCCGGCCCGTCCCTCCCTTCCTTTTCTATCCCTTTCTTCCCTCCTCCCAGACTTATTACGATCGCCCAGAGCCACTGAGGGAACGCCAACGTCTGGGCCGGACACTAAGAGTTAAGATGTGGCGGAGGGGGTGGCGGGGGAGGGGCGGGGAGGGGAAAGTGGAGAGGGGGAGGAAGGCGGGGGGGACGACAGATTTCCAGCTTCTACGACGCTCTGCCTAAATTAAAAAGCAACCAATCGGAACGGCCGGAAGGGGGGCCGCGCGTCCTGAGCCAGTCATTCTGGGCCTGCCAATCACCCAGCGGGTAGCCAATCAGCGGGGGCCCTGGTGCTCGACTTCCTTGTATTTGGGAAAGTGTGGTGGTGGGTGCGCGCTCGCGGCGGAGGGTAAACATTCGACAGTCCCTGCTCTGAGAGGGAGGGACAGAGAGCGAACTGTCAGATCGGAGCTAGAGCGGGCGCCCGAAAAAGAGAGAGAGAGGGGGAGAGAGAGTGAGAGAGAGAGAGAGGGAGGGACAGTGAAAGTGAGAGAGGGATAGAGAGCGCGAACGGGGGCGCAGAGCGAGCTCCTGCTGCAACTCTGCTCCAGCACGGCCAGCGCCCGCGCCCGCCGTCGGTGCACTCTACGAGCGGTGCAACGTGCCCACAGGAGTTGGTTGTGTATCAAGGATCCCCTATATGCACACACACACCTCCACCTCCACCAATGCACTCTTCTTCCTCCTCCTTCTCCAGACAACTGCTGGGAAAAAAATAATACACCAATCCCAACCATCAGCAACAAGGTAACAGAACAATTCGACATCATTTTTTTCCTGTTCAATTTTTTCCTTGTTATACTTGTTTCCTAATTTCTACCCAAAAGGAAAGATGTCGCATCAGACTGTGACTGTTGCGAGGAGAATGAAAAAGGACTCTTGTTTCGAAGGCAACCAAGAGCTCCGGCAATAGCAACTTCAGAGAAATGCACCATCGCAAGAAGTTTTCCTAGGACAGAACAAAACTTGAAACGAGAGGACCAGAGGGGTAGAGCAGGAGCCAGCCTCCGCTCTCTGCACACGCGACCAGCCAGCATCACCACGCCTTCAAGGACGAAAAAAGTTTTACTACTCTAAGGGAAAATGAGTGAAATGTGTTCCTGAGGAGAAAAGAATACAGCGGACAAGGGAAGGAGCCGGCCGGTTGCTGGTCGCCAATAACTTGGCTGAGGAAGAAAGGAACAGCTTCTTTCTTTGTTGTCTCCTGTGAAACCTTCACTTAGCAGGTGGACTGAGCCCTGCGGCGGGGCAGAATCCGTGCTCGCCCGAGGACAGGAGAAGGAGCGGGAGACCGTGCGCCCCGGGAGAGCGCCCCAAGTGCAGGTCCCCTCCCCGCCAGTGGAGACCCGCTGGAGCGAGCCGAGTGTGCCAGGGCTGGGGGGTGGCCACGACCCCCCGTGAAGGGGGTGGCCACGGAGCGCACCCTGAGAAGCGAGCCCCCCTCCCCAGAGCGCTACTCCTGCTGCTGTTGCTGCTGTTGCTGCTGACCGAGGCCGGCCGGCGACCCCCGCGCCCTGCCGAGCGGCCTTGCAGCTGCAGCCGGGGGCCGCGGCGGCGGCGGCGGCGGCGGGGGCGGAGAAGGCGGCGAAGGAGGCGGCGGCGCAGGCGGCGGGGCCCGCGGGGGCTCGGGGCGGGGGCGGGGGAGGAGGGGGGAGGAGGCGGGAGGCGGAGGGGGGGCGCGGCGGCAGCAGCGGCGGCGGCGGCCGCGGCTGCTGCTGCGGCGGCGGCGGTGGTGGCGGCGGTGGGGTGGCGGGAGCGGAGCGGCATGGCCACGGCGGCTTCTAACCCCTACCTGCCGGGGAACAGCCTGCTCGCGGCCGGCTCCATTGTGCATTCGGACGCGGCAGGGGCTGGCGGCGGCGGGGGTGGCGGCGGCGGCGGTGGCGGCGGGGGTGCAGGGGGCGGCGGCGGCGGCATGCAGCCGGGTAGCGCCGCCGTGACCTCGGGCGCCTACCGGGGGGACCCGTCCTCTGTCAAGATGGTCCAGAGCGACTTCATGCAGGGGGCCATGGCTGCCAGCAACGGCGGCCATATGCTGAGCCACGCGCACCAGTGGGTCACGGCCCTGCCCCACGCCGCCGCCGCTGCCGCCGCCGCCGCTGCTGCCGCCGTGGAAGCGAGCTCGCCGTGGTCTGGCAGCACTGTGGGTATGGCCGGCAGCCCTCAGCAGCCGCCGCAGCCGCCGCCGCCACCGCCACAGGGCCCCGACGTGAAGGGCGGCGCCGGGCGCGACGACCTGCACGCGGGCACAGCGCTGCACCACCGCGGGCCGCCGCACCTCGGACCTCCGCCGCCACCCCCGCACCAGGGCCATCCCGGAGGCTGGGGGGCGGCCGCCGCTGCAGCTGCAGCCGCTGCAGCCGCCGCAGCCGCCGCGCATCTCCCGTCCATGGCCGGAGGCCAGCAGCCGCCGCCGCAGAGTCTGCTCTACTCCCAGCCCGGGGGCTTTACCGTGAATGGCATGCTGAGCGCGCCCCCGGGGCCCGGCGGCGGCGGCGGCGGTGGCGCGGGCGGCGGTGCTCAGAGCCTGGTGCACCCAGGGCTGGTGCGCGGGGACACACCCGAGCTGGCCGACCACCACCATCATCACCATCACCACGCGCATCCGCACCCGCCGCACCCGCACCACGCGCAGGGACCCCCGCACCACGGCGGCGGCGGCGCGGGGCCTGGACTCAACAGCCACGACCCGCACTCGGACGAGGACACGCCGACATCCGACGACCTGGAGCAATTCGCCAAGCAGTTTAAGCAGCGGCGCATCAAGCTGGGCTTCACGCAGGCCGACGTGGGGCTAGCTCTGGGCACGTTGTACGGCAACGTATTCTCCCAGACCACCATCTGCCGCTTCGAGGCCCTGCAGCTGAGCTTCAAGAACATGTGCAAGCTCAAGCCGCTGCTGAACAAGTGGCTGGAGGAGGCGGACTCGAGCACCGGCAGTCCCACCAGCATCGACAAGATCGCGGCGCAGGGCCGCAAGCGCAAGAAGCGGACCTCTATCGAGGTGAGCGTCAAGGGCGCACTCGAGAGCCACTTTCTCAAGTGCCCCAAGCCCTCGGCGCAGGAGATCACCAACCTGGCCGACAGCCTGCAGCTGGAGAAGGAGGTGGTGCGGGTCTGGTTCTGCAATCGGCGCCAAAAGGAGAAGCGCATGACGCCGCCAGGGATCCAACAGCAGACGCCAGACGACGTCTACTCGCAGGTGGGCACCGTGAGCGCCGACACGCCGCCACCTCACCACGGGCTGCAGACCAGCGTGCAGTGAAGGCAAGGGCGCCGAGCGAAGAGGGCCGCCGCCGCCGCCTCCTCCGTCAGCACCGTCGCCGCCCCCGCCGCCACCGCCGCCGCGCGACCCCGCACCGGGGCCGCACCCGGCCCGAGCCCAGGCTCAGCCTCCGCCCTCCTCTCCGCCCAAAGACAGGCATGCGCGCCCTTGGAGAAAAAAAACGAGGGAGAGACGGACTAAGAAGACATTTTTTGAAGTCCAAGGAAGGAGGGACCAAAACAATTAAAAAGTATAATAAATACCCAGACTGTTTTATATACATACACTACAAACAAAACCGGAAGAGGAAAAGGGGGCGATCATGAGATCTTCTGTATACCACGGTGGTGTTTCATTTTTTGTTTTTGTTTTTAAAGAAGGGTGAAGATGCCTAACACACCAAAACTGCGCTCGGGAGGTTTTTCCCACCCTGAGATGACCTACATGGCAATGGTGCACAGCACCTGCCTCCTCGTCCTCTCCCCTTAAAAAGAAAAGAAAAGAGGTCCTCCCCCCTTTCTCCCTTCACTTTCTCCCTCCCTCCAGAAGCGCAGCCTGAGGAGGTCCACGGAAACTTTCTTTCCTGGGAGCGATCTGAAAGAAAGCAGAGGCACCGGGTTTCATCATGGGGTGACTCTTTGCTCCAGGACCCCATTTTTCTTGGCCATATTAAAGTCATTTGGGAACAAACAACTATGAAAAGAGGAGGGGGTAAAGTCTCCAGGAAAATAAAATATTCACAGCTTCTGATATTAACAGACTGAACAGCAAAGCCAAAAGTATCCTCAAAGTAACCTTGGAAATAAAAACAAAGCGAAAGAGCAGAGGGATGGGTGAGGGAGAGGGGGACGTCCACCGAGGAGTGGCGACAGGCCCCTGCTAAGTCGGTCGCCAGCAGGCGGACTGGGCGCGGAGCTAGGGCCCAGCCAGCGAGGCGGCGGAGCGAGGCCCGGCCACCAATCCGGCTTTGACGGCTGCCACTCGGGGTGGACCATGCCTAAAGATTCCACCGCTAATATTTTTTTTATTAATATTTTTTATTTTTTATTTCTGGACTGACTCAGATAAAGGAATTTAGAAAGACTGAGCACCAGCCGCTGCACTTATCTGGACTTCTCTCCTCAATCCGTTGCCAACTTTGATTGAATGGGTGCTGTGGATGTGATTATATAATGCTGCCATTTCCAAGCAGTGTTTTTGGTAGGTTTTAATAAACAGACTTTTCAAAAGACGGCAATATAGAATTGTTAGATCCGTTGTTGATCTAAAAATATTTGCTTTATATTTTCATTAAATGACTTCTTTTAATATTTTATTCAGAATACTTATGAACTGCTGCAAAACGGTAATTTATTTTTCCCCAGATCTTGTATTACGTGTTTTTTTCAGACGAGCACAAATCAAAATGAAATGAAAATATGGACAGTTGTTAGGTAATAAGGGTATCTTTTGATGTGATCATTTGATTGTAATTTAATTTGAGTAGTGATTCCGTAAGAGCTGATCGAGAAAATAAATTTGTTAGAATGAAATAGTCTGTGTCTGATGCATACACACTGTGTGGGAAGAAAAGAGTTCTTTAGGAAATATTTTTTTACTAATGAGAATCCTTAAATCATAGCATTGAGGAAGTAGAGCCTGCTCCATTTAAGGTCTATTTGGAAATCTAGAGTAAAAGATAGGCATTTCTGAAACAGCTAGTATTTTAACATAGTAATTACTTCTTGTTAATCAATAAATTTCACAATATTTTTCTCCCTTAATTTTAGTGGGTGTCGTTAGTGTTTTTAGGTGAGATTGTCTAGATACTAGCCCTTTTTCTTGAAAATACCTGTGTTCTTTATTGGAAGATTGAACTACATCACCAGTAAAAATGTGCCAACTGGTTATTAATGGTTAGTACAGCCCCTCCCCCAAGTTCAGCCTCTCTTTTCTCATTCCCCCAACATATTCCTATGTGTCTTTTCTCTTTTTCTGAAGACTAATAGTTGTTAAGAATAGCTTATAAGTCTATCAAATATTTTGATATCAATTATGTCCACTAATAACTATATGTAATTAAATTATTAAGTTTTTTGTTTCTTCCTATAATGAAAGAATATAGTTCCAAAATCCTGATTATGGTCCACCCTTCATCCTTCTGCGCAATTAACAGCTCAGACTTAAGGTTCTACATTTCTGTGTTTTGTCTGATGATTCAGTATGATTCTATATCTTCTTTACTGGTGCTGGGAGTTTTGGCTTTTTAGATCACTTTTTAGATAAACCCTGTATAGTGGTCACATTTATCAAGTTAATGTTTCAATATTTACAATGTGGGAAAATGAAAGTATAATGCCTCAGGTTGTGAATACTAAAGATGATAAAAGGCTCTGCTTAGTGGAGTCCCTACGTATTGTACTTAAAAAAAAAGTCTTTGGGGGTGATAAAGCAATGACTTTATAGACAAACTTCCCCTTGTCTCACTTAGCTGTCACTCACTTTTTTTTCCTTCTTCTCTCCTCTTCACTCCCTTTCCCTATGGTATTGATACAGGGGTTTAAAAACCCAGAAAAAACGGTGAGAGCAACCAGGAACAGTTATTTGTCCCCGACAGGCCCTGTGTCACTTTCATAAATCAAGCCCAGCCAGATGGCCGTGTATTTGGGTTGTATTGTTTTAAACACCAAATCGTACTAAAAATCACAATCATTTTGATTTGTGAAATCTGAAAAAGGCCATATTTATTAAACAGAGAGAAGAAGAAGATGAGGACAAGAAACCACAATTTACTTTTCTTTGCTCCTTGTTTTGTATTTATGTTGCTATTGTAAAGGCTCTGCCCTGTGAATTTACAACCAGAAGTGGGGATGGGGGTGAAGTTCATTGTTTTTGAGGGTCTAAAGGGCAAGGGAAGAAGTCATTGGAAAACTGAGGATTGGGCAGGTTTTTAAGTGATAGCTACTACTGGCACATGAGTGGACTCCTATTTTTTCTACAGGAATGGTGGTGATTGATTAGACAAGGAATGGGATCTATTTAAAATTTTAGGAGGTATCTACTTACTTGATTTAGCTGACAACAAAAGAGCTAACATTAGATTTCACACTGTTTTCTATTAAAAAGCAAACTTTGCTGATTACTTTGGAAGAAACCCTGATTTGGGGGTAGTAGAGTAACTTTTAATTAGAGATGCTGGGAAAGCAAGCCCATTTTGTTTCCTTATTTTGCATTTTATAAGGTGAGCTAATGCTTGCACTCCATTTTTTTTAATCAACCCTTTGAATGTATTTATGAAATGAAATTCATGGTTGAAAAACAAAAGAGGGCAGATATAACTGAGAGGTTTTGTGCTAAGGCTTATATTGTTACACATGTAAATAATGAAAATATTGTTATATATCACCAGATCTTTTTAATGAATTTGGTCATTGTGTTCCTTTGCAGCGCAAGTGTCTTGTGCTTCGTAAAGTGCTCATTTGTTTCCTCCATTTCAATTCATCCCCTCCTCCCTTTCCAACCCAAAGGAAAGTGACAAAGTTCTGTTCCATCAGCCTGGCTAATCCCAAGCTAGGCCCATTTGCAGTTTACAGTCTCCCATGGCTCTTAATCAGTTGTCCAAGCTCTCATTCACCCAACCATCTTCCCCTGGCAGGTCTGTGCCATAAATCATTCAAGGTGTATTTAAAATAGTCACTTGCTGTTGTTGCTCTGCCTTTTTTTTTTTTGTACTTATTGGAGGACTACTTCTTTGTTCCAAAATAGAACTGTTCATTATTGATCTTAGAGATTCCCTCTGCTTCCTTGTAGCCTCCAGTGTTTGCTCATTACCATGCTCATAATCTGTTTTGTATGAATGGTTTTCAACATTCAGAGAATAATTGGTTCTAATATTAAATGCAGTATATACTATTGATAGTTTTATCGATAAGTGTAATATTTTAAATAATTTTAACAATTAAATTTGTTTTTTAAATTATATATTTGTAAAGTATTTATCCTGTTGGAAGCAACAATATATTGTTGTATTTATTCGTTTATTTTTGTAATAAATGATCAACCTCGTCAAGCTAAATCAAAAATGACACTTTTATATATTTATACAAAATGCACTTTAAGAGATGGGCATATTTGCACCAATTTGTATGTAAATAGAGTAAGATACATCAATAACTTGTAGCTTTCAGAACTAAATTAAAGGAAGAAACAGTCTCTCCACATGGAGTTTAGTTTGCCCAAGTTTCAGGGTAATTAATCAACTCTAAAATGGATGCAACAAGTATTGGCACCGAATGCAGACTTGAAATTAATTATTTAGGAGGTGGACCTGCTTAATTTTTTTAAGGCTGAAAGATAGAAATTAGAGAAATCTTTTTTTTCATGAAAGTGCATATGGCAGGCTGCACCGATCAGAATGTATGCTATGTTTCCATGATAAAACCTGATACCTGACTGTGCTCAGACATCTATGGTGGGGAGTGGAGTTGAAAGAAAGTTGGAAGTTGGAGGTTTTCAGTGACCCAGAAGCAAGATGTTGTTAAGGAAAAAATTAAAAGAGTTGTGGTGTTGTGCTAGGTTAAAAAAAGTAGATCCTTTTTTAAATGACTGACTCTAGAAGCAAGTCCCTCCTCCTAGTCCGGCTACTGACAGTATAAGCAATCAATACAGGTGGTCTTGTTGTTCTTAAGAGTGATACAATTAAGAAGTGTGGGGCCGCCTCTCCTGCTCTCCAAGTTCTATAGGTCATTTGGTCATCTCATTTTCTCAGGGCTGCTGGTCTGAGGGCCTGAAGGTCACCCATGTGACCTCCAGGCTGCGGGAATCCCACCATAGGCTTGATCTTGATTTCACTAAGGAAATCAGAGGGCTCTGCGTTTGCATCCTGAACTTTCCTGCCTAGGGAAGGAAATAGTGCGCAGGCTGGAGGAGCTGGGGGCGGGGGCAGCGGAGATAGCAAGAGGGGTACTTGTGTAATCAGATTCTTTGATTTTGTTAGCCTGGCTCATGGCTTATTAATTAGATTACTCTTTCTTTCATTCTTGATTTCACATCCGTGTTTGTTCCTGTATCCTAAAATGTGGGCGCGAGCTTGGCGAGCAGGAACCTATGATGTCACTGCCGGCCAGCGCGGCCGCCTGGCCTTCTGGCGGGCTGTGGGCTGCGTTCTTGATGAGTCCGGTCTTCCTCAAGGAAGAGCCGGCTGTGGAAGTGACCTCAGAGGGGTCTGGGAAGAGGGCAACTGGCATTGTCGTGGTGGCACCATGCATGCGCTGGAGTGTGGGTGTGTGTGTGTGAGTGTGTGTGCGTGCATGCCGTGAGCAAGAGGGTGCGTGGGGGTGGGGGGATGCGGAAATTCACGGTCTGGACCCAGAAGCCCTAGGGATGTAGGCGATTTGGTCAGGTGTAGGGCCTGCCTCGGGCAAGAACCTGAGGTCAAAAGAAGCAGAGTGGGAGGAGGGACCCAGCGCAGCCAGGCGTCAAAAGCCCGGTTTCCTCCGGGAGGGAGGGCAGGGCTGGGCGCGGACGTGGGGCGGTGGCGGTCGCCGTGGGGCAGCCGGGTCCCTGCTCGACCCGGCACGGCTGGGCGGCCCAACTGTGGCAGCTGCTGCGGGTCCCACAAGTTGTTTTCCTCGTGGCGACCATTCAGCAAAACGCACGATCCTTTCTCAAAGATTTAAATTTCGCGGATGAATTACCATACACCGGTTGCTTAGCAACTAAATTCAAGCAGGGCTAAGAATATGCAAGCTTTTTGTATTCTCATTAATAAAAATGCCACTCTGACACAGCAACCCGACTTTGGATCACTGCAACTTCTGTAAAAGCCATAGGAGAATACAAACCGATCCTGCCTTTCAATTACAGATCAAAATGGCTTGAAACGCGATGTTTTGTTCATCTATCTTCCTAAAAGCGATGTAAAAAATAACGGCTTTCAAGAGCAGTAGTAAATTCTTCTTCTTCTTTTTAATGGAGTTGTCTATTGGGGTTACTGATAATTGTCAACTGAAATTTTTTGAAGCACAGGTTGAAATATCCCTTTTCTTCAACATTTCCACTCTTCCTCAATCTCCTCTACCCTCTGATCCTGTCCTCCTTCCTTCCTCAGCCTAATAATAAAAATTATTATTATTCTAGAAATATTCGGGCCTTGGAAGCCCTGGAGACTAAAGGGAGGTTAGCAGAGTAATTGACAAGCCCAGTGGCTGGAGAAAGTCCCTCTAACGCAATAGAGCGGAGAGAGAAAGGGAAACTTCTGAAAGTTTCCTTGGAAGGTTGGGAGAGTTCCTGAAGGCTGGAGTCAGATCAGGTTCCAGGGGTTCTGGCGATAACTTTCCAGAGGGCATGTGGGACTTTAGGTAGAAAAGCCTGTGGATCTCTGCTCTACATTTGCGGATTTTCCGTTCTGAGTTTCACCCTTCTCTGGGGAAATTCAACCACCACCTCCTCCTCTCCAGATCGCAGCATGCGGAGGGGCTGAGTTCAGGGCCTGGCTGACCCGGCTCTCTCTGAAATCCACTTCCCCGCTTGCCCCAAGACCTGAACCTGTGGATGCAGTAAAGACAGAGCTGGACCGGTGATCCCCTGAGTCTTCAAAGCCTGTGGCCCAATCCAGAGCCCCCGAGCCTGCAAGTTCCATGGGGCTTCTTCTCCAGCCGGGTGCGCGAGGAGGGAGATGCGCTGGCTGGGAAAGAGGTTCCAACCCACGACCTTTAGCTACAGTCCGAATGTGCGGGGGCCCAGGATCAGAGCAGAAAGGCCTAGTGCGCAGGGAGGTCTCATTGTCTGAGAGTACTCTGACATCCAGGCCGCTGGGACTTTGGAGCGGGGGCAGGGCGAGAAGCGCTGGCGGCTTTGTGGAAGTTTCAGGCAGCCCGGCCCTGCGCGCCTCCCGCACTCAGTCGTGGAGTTCGTGAGTAGCCCCGGGCGCCAGGCCCACGCCTCCGCTTCTCGCTTCTCGCAAGTGGTAAACTCCAGAGCCCGGCAGACTCCGGAGTAGGATGCTGGGGCCCAGCCCAGTCCCCGCCCGAGAACTGCGGGCCCGGACCTGCGGGACTATAGTGCGACCGCGGTGTGCGGGCGCCGGCGGCAGGGCAAGGCGCGGTTGCCAACTGGCGGGCCTGTGCCAGTCCACCGGCCACCCCACCGAGATCGCATGCCGGCTTCGCTTCTGAAGCTGCAAAATGGAAACATTAGAAAGATCAGGGCGAAATGAGACCCTCAAATTGATCCGGATAACATTCCCAGGGAGCCAACACCCTTCTCCCCCAACCCCTGCACTTTGGCAAACGTGAGAACTTTACGGGTACCACGTCTGAAAGTCAGTCTGGACGCTTAAAGATAATGAACCCCACAACTGACTCAGTTTAACCCAATTTTTTTCTAGTGATTAAAAGAAAAACAACAACATCAGTGGAACTCAAATAAAACTTAAGTGGAAATATTTGCTGTATTAGGACATGCTTAAAGGACTAGGGTTTTTTAAGTAAAATATACATAATAAACAGAAAGCTATTTATTTACAAATACAAATGGCCTAGACAAGCCACATTCCATGTATGTAACTCATTAATGGAATTCATTCTTTTTCCTCCCTTTGGAAACAGAAATTTTAGCTTTCAAAAATATCCAGGCCTTGGGAAGGGAAAGAAAAGTGATTAGTTGACCTGTTCCTTGGAAAAGGAGGAGGAGTGCCCGGCCAACTCCTCTCTATGGGGATGCTAAACAGTATAAAATAACCTTTTAAAATATATGGATAGGTGTTTGTTTTTTTTCATGTTTTAGAAAAGAAGTTTGTTGGATGTCGTTGTCACCAAAGGGACAGTGCAAATGGGCTGGTAATAATCACCCTAGTTGGGGGAGTGTGTGTGTGCATGCATGTACATGAGAACAAAATAAAATGTTTCATACTTTAAGCTGACTGGGAATATACCACAAGTGTATCTGTAAAACGTATGTAAACAGTTGGTATACTTTTAGAAACGTCTGTGGAAATATGTCCCCTGGCCTGCCTCCTTCTTTAAAGAAGTTCTATGTAGGTACAGTGCTGAGCTATCACCAGCATAGCGAGGATCGCTTACCTTACCCAGAGAACCTGAGTCTGGTCTTTTTAATTCAGAAAGTTGTCTGTAAGTGAATCTCCTTCCCCTGTACATTGGGAGAGGGGTATTGTTTGAGGGAGACTTGTTCAAAGAAAGGCAGAACCAAGTGTGAATTTTCTGTGTGACCCAGGGAGTAGCAGAACATACCTGAGATATGTCTGGGCTTTGTAAGTTCCCAATACTTGACATGATTACCAAGAACGAAAGCAATGATCACCCTGCTCATGTTTCATTGTTGGAATTACAAAATAAAAGGATGGACACTGACAGGGAAGCAAAAACTTTTCTTAAAATAATTAAGAAAAAGGACAAGAGGTGGTCTGATGAAGAGCTTCCTGGGAGATCACACATTTGTTCTGTCCTGTAGGATTGCCTCTCGGCAAAAGGTAAGCCCATTTGGTTGGCTAGAACATTGCACACTGAAATAGAATAGAGATTCATTTGAAAGATTTCTTCTTGCAGCAGGGCTAGAATAAAAGACGTTAAAAGCTGCCACCCTCACTCTACCGAGGTTCAGACAGGGCAACTTTGAGGTGTGAGTGGAGACCAGGCAGATTTGTTCCATTCTGTCCCAATAAGGTGACTCGGAAGAAGGGAGTCTATTTTTCATTTACATTCCCAAGGTTGAAAACTCTCCTGCAAGATTTAAAAAAAAAAAATACCTCTAATCAGAAAGTATAGTATCACCCAGAAACTAATAAAAGGAAAATAAATGTCTCTGTAGTTTGGTTTTGAGAATCTTTAGGTTACAGTAGTGAAAAACCCATCAGTAAACAACATTTACAAACTATTTTAATTAATATTTTGGGGGGAGAAATCAATCAAATTTCAAAATTGCTCAGGCAAGCCTACTGATTGATTCTACTTTGTATGCCTTGAAGATTTCTGCCAAACAGGGCTTTAAGAATGTTTCAGCCCTGAACGGTCTTTAACTCTCCAAGAACTATTTATTAGTTGTCCTGAATGTCCTTAACAAGAGAAGGATACTGAGTGAGCAGCCTTGAACCCCACATAGTCTGAGGGAGTGGAAGTGGTGGATACCCAAAGGCATTAAGCAGCCTGTACCTGAGGCTGTCTGCTGTGCACTGAGGAGGGGCCTATGGAGGTCAGCAGTATTTACATATGTACCTGATCCCACAGATTTTTCACTGTTTATCAGAGGGGAAGGCCTGCAGGTGAGCAGGTGGAAGTGAAGGGGAGAGAAAGACCAAAGCAGAGATCAGGTACTTCTCCCCTTTGTTCCTAGGCCTTGAACTGGGCTTCAAGGAGGGGAATAAAAGCCCCCAGGGAAAGGAGTTTCCACCTCCATTTGTATCATCCTAACACCCCCACCAGAAAACCAAGTGCTGGCTGATTTAGGGCAAATTAATCATTTGAGGAATCCCTGTGTGGATGTGTTACATAACATCACAGAACCCTCTGCAGGGAGAGGTACACACACTTGATTTTTTTCAAATAACTATGTGCAGGTGGAAAGCCCAAGAAAGCAAGAATGAAGACCAGTTAAATATTTCCACAGTCCAGCGGACTATGGAAATACATACCGTATATGACAGGATGCATGTAAGCTGGTATGTATGTAAACAGCCCTACTTCCACCTTCTGTGTGTCAGGGCATCCTTCAGAGATCCTGCATAAAGCTGCACCTTGGCTATGAAGAAGTCATACTTTATAATGGAGGTGTAGGGGGGTGGCAATCATACCCAAGAATACTGGGAGCTAGTTGTCCCATGGCCAATAGGAGCCAGATAAGTTCACAGCTGTGCCATCCTCAATGGCTCTTCATCAAAACCTTCAAACCCTTTGTGGGACAGCAGGTTACCCCTTCCCCCATTCGCCCTGCCTTGCGCCCTTCAGTCGCCCCTACAGTGGCAGCAGAGCTACTCTTTCACTAGTAGCAGTATTGCACCGCTGCTGCAACCCGAGGTCACATTCAGAAAGCCCGTTTTTTCCAGGACAGCCTCGCCCCACACGCACAGGCGTGCAAACCATGTTTATCTGCCCCAGGCACGAAAGGGAGATTGTAACCAGGGCACAAGTATTTTGCAGGAGGAGATTTGGAGGAGGACAGTTGATCCTGGGCAGATCCCCTGCACCAGGCCCTCTCCCCTGGAGGCCGGCGGGGAGAGAGGGAACCTAGGGGCCGGAGAGGGGAAGCTGCCTAAGGCGCGCACGCTGACAAAGCTGTAACAAAGGCTTCCTGCAAAACTAGAACCAAGGATCTTTAAAGGATCACACACCTGCAGGCGTGTCCCCAGCTCCCGGGACTGGGAGCCCGCTGATTGTTCCCGGGGCTCCGCAGACGTGCCCCGGCTGTCAATGGTGCGGTGCGGGGCGGGCTGCCTGGCTCTCGGCCGGCCCCTGCGCTCCCAACAGGCCTCAGCAGGCGCGGATGGGTGGCTGCGCCCCCGCCGCAGGGGCCTCATCTATGGCTGTTCCCGGGAAGCTCTGCAAGGCAGTGGCCTCCTTGGGCAACATGCCTCGCCCTTGGTTGACCGGGGAAGGTCACGGGCTGCAGTGTGGCCTGGCGATGCAGGCCCTGAAGAGGTTTGGGAGAGAGGAAGAATCTTGGAGAAGCTGGAGCTTCTGGGGTTGGTGTGGTGTCTCAGCCACCCCAGCCTTTGCAAGAAAAGGAATCAGACAGCCATGGAAAGGACCCAGGCCCTGGACACTCTGTTGGTCACTCACATAGGCTAGCTGGCCATTTCTTTGGCTAGGTCCACTCCCTCTGCCCTGAGGCACCCCAGGGCTAGGTTCCCCAGAATTCTGGCCAGGACCCTAGGCTGGACAGGCCCATGCAGCCAGACCTCTAGCTGCTGAACAGGAATTGATGGACAAGGATTAGCACCCCAGCACCACCCGGAAGATGAAAAGAGTTGAAATTATTGCAACAGAGTGAATGGGGAGAAATGATAATTTTAAAATTTCCCTTAAGACCCATAACTCCACCCCAGCGCCCCAGTAGGTTCCGAAAACTCCAGGTGCAGCTCCCACATGCCTCTGACTTGGTGACAGAGGTATTGTTCCAGCAACTCTTGAGCCCAGGAGTGGGGGCTCATAGCAGAACTGAGCAGGAGGTGAGAAGTTCAGGGCAGGAAGTTCCCAGCCAGGTTCAGGGCTAGGAGCAGGTGCAGGAATCCAGCCAGGCAGAGGTGTCCCTCCTCCAATCACAATGTAGGTGGTGAGAATGCAGTTTGGGAAGAGGGTTTAGATGTAGGTATAAAATAAGGTGCGTTACTGTTTCTCTACTTCACCGTGTACCCTTTCTTTAATTCCACCCAGGGAAAATCCGGAGCATGGCTATAGACTTCTGGCTTGCAGCTGCTGGCACCCACTGGCCAAACCTCCCAGTTCCTTGGGCTGCTCAGAGCTGCCAAACCTGGTTAAAGCCCTCAGGCCAGACCTCCAGGCACCTTTCTATCCCAGACAATCCCACAGGCCTGGAGTGGGCTAGCCCCTCCTTTCCTCACAAATGGCCACTACCTGTCTTGAAACTCCAGCCAGCAGGTCTAGATTGGGAGTGGGAGGCAATAGGTGATACAGCCCCCCATCTCTGCTATAAAGATGAGATGCACTTTCACTGATCAGTCCACTGGATTTTATTCAACTTAATGTTTTTATGTCTTGTCAACTCTTCCACTTGAAAAAAATAGCAGAAAAATTTTTAAAGATTTTTGTCTGTGCAGTGTTTGTGTGGCTTCCAACTATAAATCCATAGAGGGAAATGGAGTGAGGGTGGTGATAGAAAGAAACTAACTGACATGAACAACATTATATAAACCCTCCTAAAATACAACCTTAAACTAGCCGGGAATTGTGGTTGGTGCCTATAGTCCCAGCTACTCAGAGGCTAAGGCAAGAGGATCACTTGAGCCCAAGAGTTTGAGGTTGCTGTGATCTATAATGCCAGGGCACTCTACCCAGGGTGATAGAATGAGACTCCATCTCAAAAAAAGAAAAAAATGCAACCTTAAGTCACAAAGAAAAAAAAGGAAAAGAGGTAGGGGGATTATGGTTTCCGGCAAGAGATCCTGATGAAATTAGGTGGATGCGGGCCAGGAAAAGTTTAAAGCTATGACATTGCTTTTGAAAAAACCGAACTCATTTGTATTCACTTGGATACAGGAAAAAACAGCTCAACCTCCAGCTTACCTGACATTAAAATAATGTATAGGCCCACTTAGGGGGATGTCCAGGGCACATTAGGAAGGGATAGGTTTTCTGACACAATGGAGGCCCTATGCAATGTTTGTTCTTGTCTTTATGTATCAATTTTCAAATAAGTTGTAAGTTGAGGGAAATTGCCTCCAACTCTGACCAGATTCTCCCTCCAAGTATCCTGAAAAAGCAGGTCTCCTTAGATCTGAGTTATGTAAGCCTCCTCCTGTAAATAAAGGAGGAAAGTGCCAGGTTCTAGATGCCAAATAGTATTTCTAGTATTCTCCCTTCGTCCTCCTTGTGCAGTTTCTCTGGGTATTTTGGGAGAGCTCTGGTCCTTCTCTCAGCCCAGAGCACTGGAACTCCTGCAGGGCAGCTGGATAAGGTCACTGGGCTAATAATCCTATAACTAGCTCCCTCTCCTTCCCTTTCCCTCTTCCCAAGTATTTGTTGTCTCAAACTTGTCTGCATTGGCCCCAGGAAGGGGGACAACTGACAACTGACTTTCTTTGCCCTGTTCCCAAGCCCTGCCACCCACTGCCCATCCTCAGGCTTAGTGGTAGGCAGGGTCCAAAGTGAAATTGTTTGCTGAGAGTCCTTATGGAGAGTTTCAAGGGGAGCCCTTGTCCCAGGCTCTTGCCCCCTTTTACCTAGGGTCTCAGGGTGCCTCTGGGTGCTTAGGAACAGAAGGGAATGTGTTGTTGACATATGAAACTTTCCTATTTAGAACCACTTCTGGGTCAGCTGCCCACCAGCTTTGCTCTCAGGATTCAGGGTCATACCACGCTGCCACCAGCATGGGCCAGGCCAAAGAGGCTTGCTGGCCCATTTCATCCAAGTGAAGGTTTCAGACCCTTCAAATGTGGGAGATAATCTCATGCCCTCCTGTTACCTGTGGAGGATTTCTTCCCTGCTGTATCTCTTGGCAGCCTGAGGTGTCAGATGCCCCACTGCAGGGCAATTAACTCTGACAAAATAGAAATGGGGAGGAGGATCATGTGCTTCCCATCAAGAGAAGAGGCCACCCAGTGCTTCGAAAGTATCTAAACTTTTACGTTGCTTAGAAGAGGAGCATGCTTGTCACAAGCAGCTCAGGTTTCTGTCCTGCCGCCTGGGCATTTCCATACCAGCCTGGTAAATACATTGGAACCAGATTCGTGCTGCCTCTGTGGGCTTCCTTCCAGAAGGGGAGGGAATGGTGAGATGTCAGAAGCAAGAGACTAGAAGTTCATTGTCCCAAACACTCCCAGGGTCCTCAAAGGCTGACAGGAAGGATCTGAACTATGGGACAGCAAGAAGAAGTGACCCACATTGAGATAAACTACTGGCTCTTCCAAGTGTCCTGTTGCTTACATGGCCTGCTTCATGGTGACCAGAGAGAGCCATGCTAACTGCGCCCTCCAGTCTTCTTGCTGTGGAGTTCAACAGCAGTTTATTCCCCCTCTCCCTTCCATACCCTTCCTTTGCCCCAGAACTGAGTATTTGGGATAAAAGGGGGCACCAATTGAGAGGAAAGTAGGAATGGCAAACCATCTACAGTAATGAATAAACCCTGGCACGCAGCAGCCTTTCAACCAATAGACTGTTCTCAGTAACATTTTCTTTTCAGTCACTCATGACAAGCTAAAGCCATTTCAACTCGTGAGCAAAAAGAAAATGTAAAAACATAGACCAAGTTCCTCATTTCTCTCCTCTGCTCTCAGGGCTCATCATCTTCACTTCCTCGCCCCTCAGCTATCCCAATAGCCATTACCCCGGCTGAAGATTTAAAACACTTGTTCCTAAAAATCATCCAGGGGTTTCAACATTACCAGAGTAATCAGAGAGCGAATGAACCCCCACTCCATCCCAATTCTGTGCACCCAAACCAAGTAGAATATATTGGTAATCACCACCATCAATTTACACTTTGCTTAACTTGACAGAGTCAGAAAGGGAGACTCCACTATTTACCAGCAGTAGCAATAAACTTTACGGAAAGAAGTAAGTTCAACATTGACCAGGCATACCTACTGGCAAACTCTTGGAAAACATAACCTCCGGTCTTTTTTACCTCCTATTTTGGGGGAGGAGTGCTGTAAAAATCTTAGGTAGCAGAATTTTAAAAGAACTTGATTACCTTGATAGGGGCTGGAGTCCTCAACTCCAGTCATTAGCAATAAAAGTCATTAATAGTCATAATTGGTATTTAATTGCTTGGTCTGATTGGTGCTTTATTCCTGACTCGATTTAGTTTCACGGAGAAGTACAGGTGGTCCAGAATCGGTAAAGGGACACCAGCCATTTGCAGGCAACTTTTCAAGCAGAAGGGAAAGTACTTTTGTTATATTTGCAGACATGTGTCTGACACATTTTCCCCCCTGCTTTTGGTAAACTATCTAAGAATAAACATTACAGATCTGGGTTTTAATTTCTCCAGATGGGATCATAAAGTACCTAGGGGGTGTGTGTGTGTGTGTGTGTGTGTGTGTGTGTACTGAGGACACATGGCTGCTGTTCACACTGAAAGGCCAAAAGAAACTCAACGCGAAAGCAGAAAGAACTGAACAGCTACTGGAATCGAGTATCTGGGCAAGTACATTTTATTCCTTCGTAGGAAGAGGGTCGGTAGCGGTAAGCAAAAGTTTCCCGGAGTCTTTGGAGAGGAAGGAGGCCAGGCTGGCCGCAGCTTCCTACGCAGGCAGGGGCTTCCTGGGTTCCCGAGCTTTCGAGATCTTTCTTCCTTCATCATCCCTACACACTCTCACTCTCTCTCTTACTTCTGTGCTCATGGGACTTGGTTTCAGCGTAGCTCTCTCCCCCCACCCCCATCAAAAACCTACTGGAGAACTTCCTCTGCAACGGTGCACGACGCCCGCTGGCTTCGCCCTCCCTCTCCTCCACCCTGCGCCTCCTGTCCGCTCCCCCAGCCCTCTGCACTCACCCGGCGAGGTCCTTCCACTCCACACACAAACAGGAAACCGGCCTCATTCGGGACAACATTTGAAACCACATTTTATCAAAACCATCAAAGACCAGAGCGCACACATCGGTCTCTGAGCTCCGGAGCCTGCTTCTCCCAGAAAACCAGGCATGGGGGAAGGGCCGTAAGGGTGAGAAATCCTGCCTCCAACTGCGATTTCAGCTTTCTTATGGAAATGAACGCGATGGCCTGCTTGCCCGGAGCCCCGCTCCTCGGCCCCCCTTCTGCCAACCCTTTCCTCCCGCCACCCCCGCCCTCTCCGCACCCGGGTCCACGCGGTGGACAGACCGGGTGGACGCGCTCGCTTTGCGCCCCGGCGTGCGGAAACCCGGGCCCGTGGGCTCCCCTCCGCCTGGCGGCCGGCGCTCCGTATTAAATATTCATAGGGATTGCTACTTCCTTAAAGGAGAACCTACCACACGGGAAAGTTCACAGCCAAGGGGAGGCACAAAGGAAGGTCTCCGCTCCTGCCTGTTCTCAGGTTGGGGAGACCCATCCCTTCTCCTGGGCTGCGCACTCTGAGACTGACATTAAGGAGAGAAGCAGTAGATCGCCCATCATCAAGTCACTTTCGGGGGAGGAGGTGGAAGAAGGGGTGAACTTGAGTGAAAGCTCACCCCGTGATCACTCGTTAAACAGTTATTTTAAAATTAGCTGTCGCATCTGACGCCCTTGGGTCCCCAAAGGCTTTTTTTTTTTTATTTTAAAGGGAGGTTTTTTAACTTTATCTGGGCTCCACAGGCATTGGGGGCAAGGAAGTTTGCCATGGCTGTTGGAAGCGCTCGCAGTCCGCCTTCAAAACCTTACACCCAGCACCGCTTTCACTGGAGCGTTTCAAACAGCAACAACGGAGCCTGCACCTGCCCCATTCTCTTCAAAAAAAAAAAAGAGAGAGAGAGAGAGAGAGCGAGCGAGAGAGCGAGCCCCGGGCTGTTGAGAGCTGGGGCGGTAAGTCAGGGCGGAGAAAGGACTGTCGCGTGCGCTTTGTTGAGGGTTGCGTCTGCGCCTCGGTTCTCCCCTTGGCACCTCCGAGACCCCTTTCCTCCCGGCTTCCCGAGGCCGCAGCAGAATGGCTGGGCTTCTCTCCCGGAGCGCGACTGGGCCCAGTCCCAGCCGAAGTAGGACCCGGAAGGGCACAGCGAAAGTTCTCGGCCGGCGCTGCGGAGCCCCTCCCGCGAGCGCGCCCCGGCGCTGGGCCCCGCTGACCCGTGACGGGGCCACGCGTGGTGCCAGGCGACGCCCTCGCCCTGTGGCCGGCCCCGCGTGCGCACTCGCACTCACACACACTCACACCCCGGGCTCTTTTTGTTCGGGGACAGGAGCACTTTCACAAGTGGTTAGAAAGTCTTGAGCGCCATCTAACGGGGGCAGCAAAAAGTTGACGCAGGGTGGAGGTTAGGACCGACTAGGCGCCTGGGCTGGGCGTGGAGGGTCCTCACCCCTGCTCTCTCCTCACTCCGGGCCTTGACGCCTCCTCTCCTCCTTGCCACCACCAAACACACACGATCGAGAACTCTGAAGCCTTCCAAAGCCCACTTTCCCGGGTCCCCCGGCTGCTGGCCTAGGGACCCTCCCCTGCGCTCCACCTTCACCTGGCTCAGTCTCCCAAAAGTGGAAGAGTCCATTTACACCTTTGATAAGGCCTTAGTGTCTCTCAAGTTCTATCTCTTTTTGCGTTTGGCCTGTGATGGAAAGTCCCGAGAAGCCCTGGCAGGCGCACCTGTCTTCTGAAAGGAACAGCCTCACAGGGAAGGGGTCCGCAGCCAGGGGACCTTCCACAGGAGGACGAAGCCAAGTGAAAGAGAATGCAGGCAACAAAGCTGCACGCAATGGAGGGAGAGGAGTCCAGCAGTGGTCTAAGGAGAGGTCAAACCTCCGTGTCTCCTGGGAGGCAGGCATTGCCTATGAGCTGCCATGGGTATTGGGAGCTGCTGTTTGGAGCAAACTAATTAGTGAAGCCCAGGAGAGACTCTGAAAGCGGGGTGGAAGCCACAAACACTGTGCAGAGGCCAAAGGAGGCTCACCCACGCGGGTGGGGTGATGAGCTAGGGTTTGAGGAGGCCCCGGTTCCGTCCCCTGAGGACTCCAGGCCACAGTAGGGCTAACGGTAAGGGGAGGTACGAATGGAGGCCATACACTCCCATCAGGTCAGGGGACCTGAGTGGTCTCTGGAAAGGTGGCAGAAGGACTAGTGTCCCTGACCAGCTGTGAAACTAGGAGAAGGCAGGGGAGGGGCCAGCCGGGCCCAAGCCCCTCCTTAGATCCCACAGCTGCCAGTCTGCCTGAGGTTTAACTGTGTGAAGGACCCACCTCTACCACTCCAAGCAAGAGGTCAAAGGCACCACTTGCTGGACACCAGAAGAAGCTGGGCTGGATTCCAGGGGAAAGCAATGGATCTCAACCGTCCAGGCCAAGAGCTGTTGCAGGGCTGAGGCTGTCCACCTGCCCACCTATGTCTTTATGCAAAGAGGAATAGAATACCTGTTCTTCCTCCCTCATGGATGTTATGAGGGGAGAACATGATGTCAGATGTAAAAGCCATTTTTTAAATTGTGAAATATGTATAACATACAATTCACCAGTTTCTCCCCTTTTAAGTGTATAGTTCAGGGGCATTAAGTACGTTTACATTTACATAACTTTGCGACCAGTACCACCATCCAGCCCCAGAACTTTTTCATCTTGCAACTCTATGACCATTAAATAATAATTCCCATTTTCCCTCCCTTTCCCCCAGGCAACCCCCTTCTCCTTCCTGTCTCCGTGACTCTGACTACTCTAGGTATCTCGGTGGAATCATACGGTATTCATCTTTTTGGGATTATTTCACTTAACAAAGCCTCTTTGAGGTTCATCAATGCATAGCATGTATCTGAATTTCCTTACTTTTTAAGGCCAAGTAATACTTCATTGTATGTATACACAACATTTTATTCACTCATTCATCTGTCAATGGACACTTGGGTTACTTCCCCTTTTTGGCCCTGTGAGCATGGGCACCAAAAACCTCTTCAAATTCTTGCTTTCAACTCTTTGGGTGTATACCCAGAAGAGGAATTGCTGGATCATGTGATAATTCTATTATTAATTTTTGGAAGAATATCCATATTGTTTTCCCCAGAAGCTGCACCATTTTACATTTCTATCAAGAATTTCCATTTCTCCACATCCTTACCAACACTTGTTATTTTATGGGTTTTTTTTTTTTAAATAATAGCCATCCTAATTGTTGTGAAGTGATACCTCATTGTGGTTTCAAAACATTTTTTTAAAGTGCAAATATACAAACACCAATAAAATAATACTAGGCAAATTAGCCACAAGTTTTAGCAGAGTGAAAGTAGTCCAATAATTATTTCAAGTTTTAAATCTATTATTAGTATTATTTTTTAAAGACACTGGGTCTTTCTCTGTCATCCAGGCAGAACTGCATGGCAAGGTCACAGCCTTCGGAAACCTTGAACTCCTAGGCTCAAAAGATCCTCCTGCCTCAACTTCGGGAGCAGTTAGGACTAAGTTCATGGGCCACCATATCCAGCTTTAATTTTTTTTTTTAATATTTTGTAGACATTGGGGGTTTGCTATGTTGCCCAGGCTGGTAAATCTCTCACTTTGAACTTTTGAATCTACTTTTAGAAACAGGAAGAGGTGAAATGATGAAGGTAGAGGGACCTCCAGAACTAACATCATTTGATGGTCATGTTTTGGCCCCTCATTTTAACCAGAAGCTGAGAAGTCAAAAGGATATGTTATTCGTGAGCCCTACTCCTTTTGTTTGTTTGTTTCTAGAAGGAGACCAGAGATTCATTCTCTCAACTGGACAGGACAGAAAAAAACAAAACTGTCTTCTTCCTGAATTTTTTGACGCATTCAAAGTCAAATTAAAAGAGATGCTAGTGCCCCAGACATTGGCCATGTGGGTGACCGGTAGAAACGTTGATGTCCTTTTTCTAGAAACAGGCCAAGAAATAGTGACTGTGCAAGCAGGAAAGCTGTTGTTCTATGCCCCAAATCCCTTGGTTTCGGAACTATCTCAGGTACAAAATGTGCCTCTACCTTCTTAAATAACCTCATGCCAGCCTTCTTTGGTATTCTTGTGTAGTGTACTATGAAATGCTTTATGATCCTTTTTCCCTTTTAAAAAAAAATATTAGTCATGCCTAGGGAGACAAGGTACTGTTTTTATTTCCCACCTTTTAAGTGAAAGTCTGCAGAGTGGATACAAAGTTGTAAATGTAAATGCTTGCGGAGACAGGGCTGTGGCCGAGGCTGGCAGGCTAAGCTTTGGCATGGCCCACTGAACCACACTGTTTCTTTCATCTGACAGGATGGTGGGCACACAGTAGAGATGGGAGAAGCCAGAGCAGCAAATCTTGGCAGAGGCCTCGACCTCGCTTCTGCCACCAGACCGGCTTTGCCACTTGCTGAACCACTAAAGCTCTGTGGTGTTTGTGCTCTTTGGGGCTTGGGGGCACGGAGGAAGGGAGTGGGGTGTTGCAGAGGGAACTCCCAGCACCTCTGTCTGCCCAGCCCCCCCTCCCCCCTGTGCCTGCTCCTCAGAAAGACGGATGTACTGCACATGAGAAGCTTCCTAACTTAAAACAAAAGAACAAATCGTGACTGTGGTACACTTGTGCACATGCACGGTCATTCACTTTTCTCTTGTTAAAGCTCACTTCCACGAGAAGGAGAAGAGTGCAGAAGAGCTGCATTCTGGGGGCACTGGGACCCAGAGCCCTCTCTGCACTCTGCAAGGGCTATGTAGTGTTTGGATCCAAGCCATTTGTTTCTAGAGAGAATCACGTTGGATAGGAGCTTGCTTTTTCCATTTGCAATGGCTTATTAAGTATAAGCATCTCTCTTCTCTCTGTTTACTGAGTGATTAGCTCTCTCTCCAACTGACCCTGCCAGGGGAGATAGCCAAAGTGTATCCTTAACACATAGTTACCCTGCAAAATGTCCTTCTCATAAACCCGGGGACCACAGACAGGACTCCATGTGCATTTTAGTGCCTTGTTGTTCTAGTCTGCAGTGAGGATCTCCACTGATGGTGGAGTGTGCACTAATGCCACACTATTGATATGGCCCCATTCTTGTCACCATGCAGAGAGAGAATGGAATCTGGCTGAGACAGAGGCAAGAGAGTGATGTGCCTTCTGCATGTGTCCTGGCTTGGAGTGCACAGCCGCTGGGCCCAAATGCTGTCACTGAATCTTTTCTAAGTTGTGCAATGTCCCTTCCCGAGGAAGACTGCTCTTCCTGTCCTTGTGGGACAGGACAAAGGCAAAAATAGACAAGGCTTCTTCACCCACCTGGATATAGCTAGTTAAAAAACTTGGGCGCTCCTAAGCAGTAAAGATTAACCAAATAAGACTGACTGGCTAGTAGCCGTTGCCTGCTGAATTGGCTGGTTTCTAGCAGGTCAGCTTAGTATAAGGATGGACCAGCTGTGCTAGCATATCTGCCCTTAATCTGTGAGATTCCAAAGGTCGGAGTGGAAATAAAGTCTTGCAATTTACCTAAATTTCAGAGGCTGAATTCAATTGTAGGGTTTAGTCTGGAAATAAGGATGAATTATTTCCAACTAAATGGATTCTTTTGCCTACCTGCCAATTTCTTCACTATAATATAGGGGAAGTCTAAGATATACTCGTTGAGATTGTTGTATAAATGTTGTCTACCTGCACACACTGTAATATAGGCTATAATGAAATAATTAAATCAAACTATTTTCAACCTCCTGCATATTCTCAATGGAAGCCTAGTGCTTTCATTCTGCATTCTGCTTTTGTGATAAGGCTGCACTCTTGCTATTCTACAGTTAGAATTATTGTGTGACTGTTGTAGGTATTGTACAAATCTGCTATCATTTTGCACTTGGTATAAGGCAAGTCTAAAGCAGATCCTGTGTACAAGAGTTGGCATCATGCCTAAGGGTTGGGACTATTTGATCTGCCAGTTACCTTATTCTTACCTTCTCCTGATGAAAAAAAACCCATTCCAGTGGAACTACTGAGTGGGAGGGTTCAGGGTCAGGAGCGAAGATGGGCGGGGGTTCTGTTTGGTCTCAGGATTCATCACACTTTGTCTCGCAATTTATGTGTGTATATGTTATACACAACACACACACAGCACACAAATATCATACACAACACACATACAGCATAGCCACACAACACACAGCACACACATTCAACACAACACACTCAAAACACACATAATATACTATACACACACCACACCCATAGCATACAACACACCATATGCACATAATACACACAGCATGCACACAACACACACACACACAGAAAGGAGGGAGGAGAGGAGCTGTGTCTTAGGTCATGTCTGGGCTTTGGCTGCATCCTTTTCTGGATGTCCAGGAGACCAGCCCAGCCCCCACCAGTCTTCCAAGGTAACAAGGCCTGGCTGTCACAGGTGAGAGCACGTGGGAGCAGCAAGAAAGCCAGCTTTGTATGTTTCTTGTACTTAATTTTCTACTTGTTTTCTTCTTACTTTTTTCTAATCTTCTTAAAATAAAATTGACCTGTCTCAGCTAGGCTGAGAGAAATCGCCAAAAGCAAATCTTTCCCACATGTGGGCCGGAACGTGTAAAGGTAGCTGGCAAGCAGAACAGGGCAGCAGTAAGGGGACCCTGGGGGACAGGCACCGCTGTGCCAGTCTCCTTCTGTTCTCTGTAGCCTCCTCCTGACACCCCAGCCTCTCCCTCTGCTCCAGTCGCAGAGTTTCTGTCCCCTAGCTGTGTCTGTTCATCTTGTCCAGACGGAGAGGTGCAGGGAAAATGGCCGGCTCATAGAAACCGCGTAACGGGACAGCAGGATGTGTCTTCCTGGAGGAACAAGACAAGACTGAGCATTTCAAACTACACATTTATATTAGAACAACCACAGATCTATTATACAACAGGCCAGAAAACCACCACACAATTTAAAACACTGCCAAGACGTCACATGCATTTAGTGACTGTGGAGGGTGGTTTGGGGCCAATACCTGCCCCTTCTTCTCATCCACACGCACACAGCTTCTTCTGCCATGAGTGGTATTTCTGTGGAAAATTTTGGGAATGCTACCCTGTAGTTTATTCCCTCTCCTTTATGTGATTCAGAGTTAAGTTTCAGGACATTACATTTTCAGATGCATCCTCTCCCCACCCGCCTCCGCCCCCCCCAACACAGAGACAGATTTGGGGCCACCTGTTCACTCTACAGCCAGGAGGATGAGAAGATTCCTCGTGCCAGATTCTCCTTCATTCACGTAGTCTACAACAATGCCCTCTCCAGCGTTCCCAGAGAAGAAAACCCTCCCTTGGCTCCACTTACAGGTTCTGTGCTTGGACAGAGTGCAGTTTTTGCAAGGATTAACTCAGCTGGGACCAACTGGAGTACAGACCACGAGACCCTCCATCTCAGAGGAGCAGTGCAGGGGGCCCTGGCACATTAGCATCTCCTGCCCAGTCCTAGGCTTCCCTGGAGATACGTGGCCACATTTGTAAGTATTGCTGGTGACTGCTTCCCTGCAAGTGTCCACAGAAATCCGCTGTTTTTTCGTTTTTTAGAGACAGAGTTTCACTTTGTCGCCCTCGGTAGAGTGCCATGGTGTCCCAGCTAATAGCAACCTCCATCTCTTGGGCTTAGGCGATTCTCTTGCCTCAGCCTCCCGAGTAGCTGGGACTACAGGCGCCTGCCACAATGCCCGGCTATTCTTTTTGTTGCAGTTTGGCCAGGGCCAGGTTTGAACTCTCTACCCTCGGTATATGGGGCCAGCGCCTCACACACTGAGCCACAGGTGCCTCCTGAAATCCCCTCTTGTTTCTTCTGTGCCACCAAGTCTTGTCTAACCTGTTCCTTTCTCCATATTGAGAGATGGCTGACAGTGTGCAGAAAAAAGAAACACCCCTCCTGTTTTGCTGTTCTCTTTCTTCCCAAAGGCCAGAGTGTGTTTTGTTGGCTTGAGTTCCCTGGCCATCTCTGGCTTCCAGCAATGCCCAGGGAACACCCTGTCACCTGTTCTCCGGGGCAAGGGCTGGGGGCAGGGCTTCTCTCTTCTTGGCAAGGCTGGGTTGTGAATAACGGGTTATTCCATTAGATAAGCCAGTATGGGGCTGCCCTCTCCCTTCAGGCAGAATTGGTGGAATCAGCCTCAGTTTGTCACTTAAGTGCTCTGAAGAGGTCCACAGGCAAAGGCAGTGTATCAAAAACAAGCTATTACATAAATAGGGTGGAAATATTGTTTCTCAGAGATGTTACACAGTTAGAGGATAAGGACATCCAGTTTATTTCACATACAATCTTCTTTAATTCATATTTAATTCTTTTTTTTTTTTTTGAGACAAAGTCCCACTTTGTCGCCCTTGGTAGAGTACCATGGTGTCATAGCTCACCACAACCTCAAACTCTAGGGCTCAAGCGATTCTCTTGCCTCAGCCTCCCGAATAGCTTGGACTACAGGCACCTGCCACAACACCCGGCTATTTTTAGAGACAAGGTCTTGCTCTGGCTCAGGCTGGTCTCAAATCCCTGAGCTCAGGTGATCCACCCACCTTGGCCTCTCAGAGTGCTAGGATTATAGGCTAATCTTTTCTCATACACAGTGGTTATAGAGAAGTTCATGCGTCTTCTCAGTCTCTCTCTGTCTCTGTCTCTGTCTCTACATACACACACACACAGATATATACATATATACGTATAGTTTTTTTCCCAAACTGGCTTTTCAGCTGGTTGTCCTGATTTTCTTTAGACCTCACCTTAAAAACCATAAAAACCAATAAATGTAATTCAGCAAAATAGTCTTGATTCAAGTTTTAAGCTTTTGGGAAAGTTCAAATGGAGGATCCCACATGATTCGCAGGAGTCCATGTGCCTCTCTGTCTCTTGAGCCTGCATGGGCACATCCCAAGGAATTGAGAGCCGTCTCTTGGCCTGGGATTGGTGAGACAACTCTCGCGGAGATACCTGTCCCTAGACACCTTTGTCCCCTCCACCCCACTGCATCTCTCAGGTGCTCTTCTTCTGCCTTGGAAAATGGGGCAAGAATGAGAAGTACAACCTACACTTGAAAATAACGAAGCAAGTAAACAAGTTGCTGTTTTGTTTATTGCCTAGTTGGCAAAATGATCAACTCACTGAAAGCTTATTAGAACAGATAAAATCTACTACTAAGGAATGGGTTTCTAAAAAATACACAGAGTGTTTCAAAGTGAAAAGGTGTTTGACTTTAAAATTTCAAGTATGGGCCTTATTAAATCAGCTTTCGGAGTGGAAAATCTTTCTGGTTGGAAAGAAAACCTGAATGTTTCTACTTGCCTTTTTTTTTTTTTTTCCCACCCTTCAGCCTCACTTAGCCTCTCCACAGAGTGAATATTGGAACTAAATGTTGCTGATTTTGACTGTTAAGATCCCAAACATTGGTGGTTGGAGTAACCCTGTGAATTCTGTAGTCTTCATTTGATATTGTGACTGAAACACGAGATCTGAATTCAGAAACAAAATTCACATTCTAACTGCTTGAAGAGTTCTGTATACCTTCCCACATGATTCTTTTCTCCTCTCTTTAAATTTAAATTTCTTTCTTTAGAAAAGAACCAGGAAGAAATATCACAGCAGAAAGTGGAAGCTTTGCAAGGAGTGTGAGGATAAGAAGTGGATACCAGAACAACAGGTGAAAATGACCGGCAGTAGTAAGAAGAATATTGAATTTCAGAAAATAATAGCCATCGAAATGCAATTCTGTACCTAGCAGGTCCTAGGGGGAGAGTCATCCCCACCACAGTTTGCATGACAAGCCCCTGGCGGAGAGAGGAGATGACCAGTTTGACTTTCTTGCAGAAAGCAGGTCTTTCCTGTGGAGAGTTACAGGAATTACCCCTAAATGGATTAAAAGGAAGTACTGCAGGAAAGAAGACTGTATTTTCTGATCTGAATTCAGGGCAAGGCCCAACCCGAGAGCCCAGGGCCATTAGAGGGGTGGAAATGGCCTGGTGTGTACTGCACCACTGACACAGCTGCCGGCGGGAGCACACCCCTCCTGCAAGGCTTGGCTTTGGGGCTTTGTGAAACAGTTTCAAGACCCTGGACTAGCTTTGGGCAACAGAAGCTGCAGAATAATAGTTTTGGGGGTTTTAAAAAATTTTTTCCCCTGCCTTTTCTTTAAATTGTCCATGAAGGCACATGGGTCTATCATTAGCCAGAGCCGAAGCCGGCAGGGCTTCCTTCCATGGGGACTCTGCCTGGAGTGTGCCATCGCACACAGAGGATCTGGCAAAGGAGAGTCAGAAAAATTACACAGCAGCTTTGGCCTCTGTCCAGCTCACCATTCCCAGCCCATTTCTCTTCTTTTAGCATCTGGGACACTCTAACAAATGCAATTCTCTGCTCCCCATACAGAGGGGGAAAAACATATTTCTGAGCCCCTCCCATAGCCAATGGTGTGTTGGATGTCAGAAAATCAGCGTGTTGTGTTCTAAAGTTGCAAACATTCAAGAGGGAACATCATTACGGTCCTGACTGTCAGAGGCAAAGGAGGATAGGTGTGAAAGGGATGTTTGTAAAAGACTCTTTCACTGGTAGGAAGGCAGAATGCAGCCGGGATAGTAGGGAGCCTGGTTTCTAAATAGATCCCCTCTCAGATTGGCTAAGCTTGCCAGTAGATTGTAGCCAGAACTGGGAAAGCGCCGGAAATGGGAAGTTGGAAAGAACATTTTCTGCAACTCTCACCTCCCCTGTGGCCCCTTTCAAATTGCCACAGATGATGTAGAATTGCTCTTACCTGTAGGGACTGATTAGAACAGAGATCATGCTCATGAAGTTACAGATGACAACAATCTGGCATGATCCATAGAGAGTACTGTGGAAGGGGTGACAGGGAAGAGTGCAATTCCACCGGATAGAATATGATTAGAATTCAGAATTCCTTTGGATTAGTGGTGAAAATCAAACACTTTCATCTGAGGCTGATATATAAAAAAATCTACTGGGATCAAAAGCAAATACCAGAGGACAGAAGCCCTCAATCGTAGGCTGTTTGATCAGGTGTGGGTTGAGAACTTATGAAATTGAAACTGTGTGCAGAGGCCAGGAGCGGTGGCTCATGCCTATAATCCTAGGACTCTGAGAGGCCAAGGCAGGTGGATCGCTTTAGCTCAGGAGTTTGATACCAGCCTGAGCAAGAGCGAGACCGTGTTTCTACCAAAAAGAGAAAAACCTAGATGGGCATTATGGTGGGTGCCTGTTGTCACAGCTACTTGGGAGGCTGAGGCAGGAGGATCACTGGAGCCCAAGAGTTTGAAGTGGCAGTAAACTAAGACGATGCCACTGTACTCTAGCCTGGGTGATAGAGTGAGATTCTATGTAAAGGAAGGAGAGAAAGAAAGAAACAGAAAGAGAGAAAGGAAGGGAGGAAAGAAGAAGGAAGGAAGGAAGGAAGGAAGGAAGGAAGGAGGAAAAGAAGGAAGGAAGAAAGGAATTGCTTCCAGAGAAGCCCTCTCTCCACCCTGTCCTGATTCTTTAAGGTGGCCAGATTTATGTCACCACCCCAGGGCCCCACCCTGAGGTTCCCCAAGAGCACCCCAGTGATACCTATGCATCAACTTGAGAAAAGCTGCTCTGTGAGTCTCAGACCAACTAATGAAGTATCTCTCAAGATGGGTTTCTGAAGAAGCAGAAGGCACCACCCTTCTTCAATATGCCCAGCACCACAGCTAATGAGGGTAATTGTGGGGCACACATGTTTCAGCTGAATTAGGGACACAAACCCACAATGGTGGGCATCCTAAGCTTACAGAGACTCTCCTCTGACTCAGAGGGGCCGAAGGCTGCATTGTGGTGGAAGGACCAAGCTCCATTCTAGATGTGCTGACAGAGGCAGCAGGTAGGATCGTGTTAGTCATTCTCTCACTGTGGAGGGACTTCCATTCTGGGAGCCACCAGCCCAGAAGAACAGGAAAAGCCTAGAAGGTGTTTCAAGGGTCAGAAAGAAAGAGAAAAAGAGTTCATCTAGGAGGAGCGAGGAAGTTAAGGGGGTCACTGAAAATTGACAAGGGCCAGGAGTATGCAGGACGACGAGGCCCAACAGAGAGAAAGAGCACCCAATCGTAAGGTGACCAGATTTTAACATTGGGAAAGCAGGACACCATGGGGGGGGGGGGGGGGGGGTAGGGGGCTGAGAACAATGCAAACTTTGATAAGCAAAGAGCAAAATAGCCACATGGCAGCCAAAAACCATATATTCCTTTCCTGTTCTCCCATGTTCCCTAGCTTGTCGTGCATTCTTTCCAAAAATTGGGGCTTTTTTAAAATGCAGAAGGACACAGGACAAATTGTTAAAAATCGGACTGTCCAGCCAAAAGCAGGACATCTGGTCACCTTACTGGGGGCTGGGGGTGACTACTTGTTTGTTCCAGACAGTTTGGCTCCTTCTGAGCTAATTGTCCTTGCCTAGAAGCAAGGGAGGGAGCCAGTCTCCTTCTGATACCTTGCCCAGGAGGGGAGTAGGGAGTTTACATTAGCCTTTTCATTTCCAAATGA
>CAUYQV010132244.1:0-25124 GCA_963574575.1 Galagoides demidoff
AGCATTTGCAGCTTAGGGACCTCATATTGTGGGCCTTTTTCATTGGTGTTAGGTGATATCTCGAATATTTCTGTCATATTTCCTATTCTGTTTTTCTCCAAGTGCTTCATTCTAGATATTTCCCTTTGATTTCTTTTTGAATATACTATTTTTTTGGTTTTTGTTTTTGTTTTTGCAATTTTTGGCCAGGGCTGGGTTTGAACCTGCTACCTCCGGCATATGGGGCTTACTCCTTTGAGCCACAGGAACCACTCGAATATACTAATTTTTTTTTTTTAGACAGAGCCTCAACCTATCCCCCTGGCTAGAGTTCCAAGGCATAAAAGCTCAAAGCAACCACCAACTCCTGGGCTCAATCAAGTCTCCTGCCTCCACCTCCCAAGTAGCTGGGACCACAGGCACCCGCCACAACGCCCGGCCATTTTTTGGTTGCAGCCATCATTGCTGTTTGGCGGGCCCGGCTGGGGATTCGAACCCGCCACCTTAGGTGTACGTGGCTGGCGCCTTAGCCGATTGAGCCACAGGCGTGGAGCCATGTAAATGTTTTTAAAAGACACTGATAAATTGCCGGGCAAAGTGGCTGCTCCAACTCACCTCCCATTAACATGTTTGAGGAGGTTCATTTGCTCAAAGCTTTCCCTACATCTGACATTGTCAAACTTTGTGATTTGGCCAATCCACTAGGGAAAAGGAAATCTCCTACTTCCTCCTGGCTTGGGCTGCTTTGTTTGGGTAGGTGATCTGGAAGGGGGGTGGGGGCTGGTGTTGTCTATGGAAACTTCCAGCCAGCCCTATTCACCATCCTGTCTCCTACTTCTCCCTGGTACTCCCGTCTCCCCCAGGTTCTGAGCTTCCCTGGGGTGTGTGTTGAGAATTTGTTTTTTTTCCTGGGTTTCCTGCCCTCCCTTCTCTTGCCCTCTTCTTATTCCCCCAAACTCTAGGTTTCAGCTCTCATCTTCTATGTTATCATTTTCAAGCTTTAAAGTTTTCGTTAACATTTCACATCTTCCGTTGATTCTTCTTTTATTCTCTTGAAATATTTCTTCACTGTCATCTTAGCAGGGTTTTAGGCAGGCGAAGATTAATGTGGGTATTCCACATTTCATCAAAACAAATGCATTCCTATAATCCATCTACCAGGCTGCCAGCCTTTTAGAGGCAGGGAAAGTTTGTGTTCACTTTTGCATTCCAGCCCCTGCTGACATGTCTGGCAAAGAAGAGGCTAGATGGTTGGGCAGTGAATGGAGAAATGGGCGAGAGACTGCCCTGTGCTGATGGGCCCTGGGGAAGGGGATGGTGTCCAGGTAAGGGGTTGCTACTTACTTGACAGATGAGCTCACGAAGTCTCCATACTTCTGCCTTTCTCTCCTCTAGCTTGTGAACATAGACAGGAGTCTGTCTCCTCTGTGAGGCTCAACTTTGAGGAAACTTGCTTGAATGGCCCGCTGATGGATCAAAATTATTGTGTACTGGAGCAGGAAGGCCCAGTTAGGATCTTGGCAGGTGAAACTATGTTTTCCCCAACTTGGTGACTCTCCCTAGGCCAGTGGAGAAAGGCACTTCCACCCTTATTCTGTGTGGGTGGGGGGGGGTGAGGCGGGGACTGCATTAATGGCTGGGACTGAGGCTTGAGAGAGTTAAAGATTTTAAAATAGCCTGAATCCTGGGTTTACTACTTACTTATGTGACTTTGTTCAAGGTATTAATGTTTCTGAGCCTTGGTTTTCTGACTGTAAAATGGGGAGAATAAACCTTAACTAACACAATTAATTGAGATTATATATATGTGTGTGTATATATATAGGACTATATATACATATAAAAAGTGTTTACCAGAGTGACTGTCACATCATTATCACCTTTGTCATATTATCATTCTTGTCACTGTTCCATTCTACCCAAGGACTAGGACTCTCACCCTCATCTTCTTTCTGGTGGTCTCAAACCACTATCCCATCTCCTCAGGGATAATGAAAACTCCCTAACCTTTAACCTCTTCCGTCTGGGAACCATCTGCATCTGCTTAAGTGTAAGAAGCTTCTAGCATATACCCAGCCTCAGAGTCAGGAGTTGGAACCTAATCTCAGCTCTGCCTTAGTTAGGGCTGTTGAATCACTCATGTAACTTCAGGCAAGTCACTTTAGCTCTCTGGGCATCCTTGGACCAGATCGGCTTTTTCTGTAATTTGTGGCTCATTGTTAGGTATTACCAGAATAAAGATTCCCTGGTCCAGAAGATTGGGGAAATGCTGGTTAAACAAAGCTAAAATAATAAAACTTGTAATCATAATTATAATAACAGTGTATAACAATAACATTATATAATAAAATAATAAAAATGTTGTTTGCTCACTATTTGCCAGGCGTTGTGATAAACCTTTTTTATAAGCTCTATCACCTTTCTTCCTTGAAACAGCCCTATGGAATAAGTATCATCGTCATCACTTCCATTTTACAAATGGGCGACTGAGACTTTCAGGGCTCCTGGTACTCTGCAGCCTGAAACTGCCAAAGGGAATCAGAGAGTGCAGATCACATGGGTGAGAGTTCTGTAAAATCAAGCAGGGGAAGGCTGGGCAGGATCCTCTCCGGGCTTCCTTTGACCTCTAACATTCTCCTCTTATCACTTCTGACCTGTGTGCGCCTTTTCTGCAGGTCCTGGACCTCAGGCTGGAGACGAGAACTGAGATGGGAGCTCTTCCAGTCAGGGGTTGCCCTCTGGAAGCCAGGGGCTGATGGGACACTCCTGGGCATGGCAGTTGGTTTCCTAAGTAGGAGCAACAGCTTGACCCATCAATTCCATCTCCAGGGAGGGCAGCATGTCCAGGCTGTTCTCCTGAATTCATGATGCATCAGAGAAGTGCCCAAAGCCAAACAACTCAGGGCCAGAGAGAGGGAGCAGGGGATTCTCCCTGGCTCCAGCCTACAGTTCAGTCTGGAGTTGACTGCTCTTGAATTTGGCATGATAACATTTTTTGGAGAAGGGACCCAAAAGGATCCCTCTGTCACATTCAGGGTTCCAGGTCATGGGGCTGAGGGAGAGATGCTGGAAGCTGGAATCTTCCTGATATTCCTGCCTGTGGACCTCCCGAAATGAGAGCTCTACTTCTTCCTCTATGATATGGGGGTAAGAACACCCTTTCCACTGGGCTTGTTGTGAGGATCCAATGGGATCTCTACTGTGCACCCTGCAGTCTAGGGTTATGGCACTGGGGTAGGGGGCTGGGACTCTAAACTCCTCTGAAGTTTAGGGAGCTCAGAACTCCTTAATCTTAGGTTAGAACTGTTGGTCCTATTCTCTGTTTGCTATTACAAAGTCTCTCTCCAGGTCCTCCTATCAGGCCAGGAAAACAGATGCCCGCTGGGGCTTGGTGTGCATGGCAACTATCTGGTCAGTCTCCCCTCCCCCTGCTAAGAGCAGGCTTCTCTGCCAGATAAGGAGAGTGACTCACTTCAGACCCGCCTGGTGGCTCTAACCTTTGTGAAGTCCAGCCACACCTTGCTTTTACAGCTGGCCTTAGGCATCCCCCTTCCCCCTTCCCTTAAGGGATCCCCAAAGACCTTTAGTCTTCCTGCTACTGCTCCAGCAATTAACTGATCCTCAGGCTGGCCTTCCTGAGTAGCTGAGGGCTGGTCCTGGTGGGTCAGGCCTGTGTGTGGTACGGAGGGTTCCTGTCTCTCTTTTAGAAGAAGTTGGTGGCTGGAGGACAGTCTGCTCAGATTTAAGTTTCAGAGGCTATAAACAAATCTTCATCAGTCACAAGTGACCTGAAGGACCAGATTTGCCACCAAGAAACCATGCATACCTGGAAATCCAAGGAGTTTTATTCTTTTCAGGCATATGCTCGGGTTACTCCCACCATCAAAGTGGTTGTAGAAGGGCAAGAAAACTTTTATATACTTTCTCACAGGGTATTATGGGTTGCAATAAAATGCTAAGGAAGATGGCTGAGGAAGAAGCCAGTATCCATTTATTTATTAGTCATTAGGAAGGCCTGGGGTTTTGATAGGTTACCTGTCTTCCTGTAGTTGGGGTCTTTGCTGGAGTTAGTACCGTGTGGACTTCTGATTGGTTATTGTTATCAGGGCTGTTTACCTGATTTACGGGCTGTCTGTTGTGGAGCTTCTTGTGGCCCCGCTCCCCCCTTCCCTTTGCCTTTTCGTTTCCTCAGTTTTTTGTTCTTCCTTCTTACAACTATTAACACTAATCTAAAAAGAAGAAGAAAAGAAAAAAATAATAATGAAATCACGGCTGTCCCTTCAGACCTAGGTGATGATATGTGGAGGGTGCTGAGCTGGGACTTCTCTCATTTCACAAGGAGAAACTGAGGCCTAGAAATGGGGAGTAACTGGCCTATCCCTGTAACACTCTCTCAGAAGGGCACAGGGCCTCTGTCATGAGCCTGGGTGACTGCTCTACCATAAAGAGGAACCATGTGGAGAATTCTGGGGACAGGTGGGGTCACTAGGGACTGGAATAGGAGTTAGGTTGTTGCAGTGCCACGTAGTGTCTTACAGGGGGCTTGGCCTTCTAAAGAGGTCAAAAAAGGTGGGTGCAATTATTCAACTAGAGGAAGAGTAAGGCCAGGGCTGCAGCACGTGGAGGGGAAGCTCCCTCCTCTATTGTCATAGCAAAACACTTTGTGAATAGGCACCTTTAGGTTGCTGTCCCTAGCTTGCCCATTCAGTGTCCCCATTTGGCATCCTGACACCTACCTTTGAAATGCTCAGGAGGGCAGGGATCCCATCTTATTTTTACTTTTGGGTAGGAGATGATAAATGCCTCATGGCAAGTTACTTGCCTCCCCCAAGTTCAGCCTCCTCATCATGGGAACTTTAACACTGCCCAGTAAATGCTTGCTTTTGGTATGGAAGGCGGGGTGGATTATCCTGATAAGAGGGTGGGCTTTGAGAATTCCAGAGGTGGGGGGCGGGCTTGAGCTGGGGGTTTTGGAAGTGCCAGTCCAGCTGCCAGAACAACTTCCTGTAGCTCTTCCCTGGAGCCTACTGTCACCTGGGACATTGTATGGCCACAGCAGGGTGGGGCAGCTTTGTCTCTGGGAGGAGCACCCTGATCCGGAAACTGTGGCTTTGTCAGGGGGGACAAGGGGTAGTTAGGCTGTGGGTGATTCCTCCAAGGTAGTGGGTTCGGGGGCTGTAATTTGCGGTGAAGGGTAGGAATCTGGTCAAAGTGGGCGGTGGTGGTAGGGTATTGGCTATGATCACAAGAAAGGGACTCAGAACGTGAGTCCAGAGAAGGTGCTCTTAACAATCACTTGGTGAGGGTGTGCAGGACTGCAATTCTCTGTGTGTGTGTGTGTGAGAGAGAGAGACACACACACACACACACACACACACACCCCACTCTGGGTTATTTTAAGGGGTGAGGGTCGAAATGTGACTTCCCAGGATGGGGTGACGATCCAGAGAACAAGCCTAGGGGACTGAGTGGGTTGTGGAAGGGAGATTTGGGGCTGGCAGGGGCCTCTGGTCTTTGAAAGGGGAGAGTTGGGGGCAGAGTCTCCAGGGATTGACCAATGGGGATAGCGCCCGTATTTGCACTCGGGAGCCAGCGAATTCCTTGGGGCTCAGATACCCGCCCCTGACACCATTCTTCCCTTTCCCCCTCCCGCCCCAGGGCATAAAAGGCGCCAGGTGAGGGCCTCGTCACTCTCCCGCTGATAGCAGCTCCGCTGGCCAGTGCAGCTCAGTCCTCCGCCTCGTCATGACTTCCTACAGCTATCGCCAGTCGTCGGCCACCTCGTCCTTCGGTGGGCTGGGAGGCGGCTCCGTGCGCTTTGGGGGCGCCTACCGTGCACCCAGTATCCACGGGGGCTCCGGTGGCCGCGGGGTGTCTGTGTCCTCCGCTCGCTTGGTGTCCTCGTCCTCCGGGGGCTATGGCGGAGGCTACACCGGGGGCTTTGTCAGTACTCTGGCGGGGTCCGACGGGCTGCTGGTGGGCAACGAGAAGACCACCATGCAGAACCTCAACGACCGCCTGGCCTCCTACCTGGACAAGGTGCGCGCCCTGGAGGCGGCCAACGGGGAGCTGGAGGTGAAGATCCGAGACTGGTACCAGAAGCAGGGGCCCGGGCCTTCCCGCGACTACAGCCACTACTTCAAGACCATCGAAGACCTGCGGGACAAGGTGGGCGGCTGCCTGGCTCCAGGAAGTGCACCTGCCGGGAGGGCGGGCGGCGGCCGCGGAAGCCTAGCCAGCGGCCCAGGCCAGGTCCGGGGCGGGGGTGGCGGCACCTGGGCCACCGCCAGCCCGGGGCCGGCTCAAAGGAGAGCCCGTTAGGACGTGGGAGGGCCCGCAGGGAGGGGCAGAAAGAAGGTGGGCAGAGACAGAGGCAGGACCGCGGGGCGGGACCGGCAACTGGGTGGGGCAGGTTAAGTGGGTGGGGAGTCTAGAGGCACCGGGGTGGGACTGGAGGGGAGGGGTGAGGGAGGGGCGCCAGCCTGCAATGCCTGGGGAGAAGAGGGATGGAAGAATAGACGTTGGGGCCAGGAAGATGCCGGAGTTTGGCCTGGGAGGATCTGGTCTACCCAGGGCCTGCTCCGTGCCCGGAGATCATGGGGTCCCCGCTGCGTTCCTTTTCTTTGACTAGACAGGTTTAGGCTCTATCAGGCTCAGGCTTTGGCTTCCTATTTCTCTCCTGTTCAGGGGGCCGCTCAGGAGGCCACTCAGGACTTAAGTGGAATTCTAGTAAAAATGGGGGGAGGCCGGCTGTGACGTCTGGGCTGGGTAGAGGAGAGACGCCTGCGTAGACCTCTGTTGGGAGGACCTTGTATAGTGGCAACTCTCTATGGGCGGAGAGTCAGGGACTGGAGACCTCAGCGTCAAAACCGCTTGCTCTTAGGGAGGCTCAGGGTCCACAGGGAAGAGCTTGGTCCTGAAGAAATGTCTCAGAAACCAGTCGGATATTTAACAGCCCTGCACGCTGGATCTCTCAATAACCCCTCAAATATTTTCCAGGGCCCCCATGTGCCTGACAAAGTGCTGGGTGCTGGGGGCATAGACCTGGACCCACAGACAAGGAGTCAGAGTTAGAGATGTCAAACAACCAAAAGTACAACTTTAAAAGTTTGTACTTTTAAAACTGTGACCTACAATAAGAAATACTTTTCACTGCACACCCTCACATATACTCTCTCTTTCACCCCTGTGTGTGCACATGCACCCGCCATAGTGGCAAAAGTTTCTTGAAACAGCTCTTGTCCTGCTGTGGTGGTCCCCGCTGATATTTTATTTATTTATTTATTTATTTATTTATTTATTTATTTATTTATTTATTTATTGCAGTTTTTGGCCAGAGCTGGGTTCGAACCTGCCACCTCTGGTACCTGGGGCTGGCGTCCCACTCCTTTGAGCCACAGGTGCCACCCTGATATTTTATATTTTATATTCCGTTCTGTTTCAAAGCACCATTTGGTGCCTTGACTAATGAGTTATGACTTCCTCTTTGAAAAATACTGAACTCAATTGTAAGCTGGAAGATGTGAATATACCCCTTAGATCAGAGAGAACTCAGATCCTCAGGTTGGGGTGGGCTTGGTTGAGGCATCCTGAACCTTAGGATAGTTTTTCCCACTGCTGTAAAAGAGGATGACAGTGAGTTTGGCTTGGCAGTGAGGCTCCAGAGGCTACAAAAGAATTAAGTATAAAGTACCTGGCACATAGTAGATACTCAATAAATGCGTTTCTGTTCCCTGAAGGCAGACTGTGCTTTGAGTGGCGGGGGAGGGTACACATTAAAGAGTAGACCTTTCTCATGCTTCTCTTGGTTCCCCCATATTTCCCTGCATCTGGTTTATAGATCCCCTTAGGCCATTTAGAGTTTCACTGGGCACAGGTGTCAGATTTCTTCCCTAGCCTCCTGCCCTCCCTAGCCCATGTCCCTGCTCCCCTGGCTCCAGTGTTTCCTCCTGGGCATGGACTGATGCCAGGACCTTCCAGAGAGTAGGCCAATGGGCAGCAGATGGGTGGTTGGGGCATTGGTCTCTAGGGAGCCCCCTCTCTCTTGAGAAGAAAGTGGGTGGGTAATGCCCATGTGCTGAACTGGTGCCAAACTCCTGCCTCTGCTTTCCAGATTCTTGGTGCCACCATTGAGAACTCCAAGATTGTCCTGCAGATCGACAATGCCCGTCTGGCTGCAGATGACTTCCGAACCAAGTGAGTATCTGCCCTGGGGGCTGCAGAAGCCAGGTTAGGGCAGGGAGTGGGGAGAAAGTCCCAGGTTTTTATAGTGCTCAGTGCGGGAGGTGGACTGGACTCTGTCCTCACCTACCCCAGCTGGTCTGAAGCAACCCGCACCCCCATGGACCCCTGAGCTCCAAGGAAAAGGGGAAATCTTCAGGGATGCAGAGGAAATTCTGGCCTGATCACATTTATTTTCCTTTGAAAGGTTTGAGACAGAGCAGGCCCTGCGTATGAGTGTGGAGGCCGACATCAACGGCCTGCGCCGGGTGCTGGATGAGCTGACCCTGGCCAGATCCGACCTGGAGATGCAGATTGAGAGCCTGAAGGAGGAGCTGGCCTACCTGAAGAAGAACCACGAGGAGGTGAGTTTCAAGCTGGGCCTTTCTTCTGTCCTTCCCCAGTATTCCAAGGCTGAAAACACTCTTCTACTCTATATCCCTGACTGTGGTCACACTTGTTGCATCTTCAGCATAGCCCTGGGTGTGGATCATGGCTCTCGGAGTTCCAGCAGGGATGGGGTAACCCAGTGCTGGCTTCTAGGTCTGCATCTGAAATCTAACCCCCTTTGGTCTCAGAGGTGTGGGAGTGACCTGGCCTAGGCCCAACTGACTTTGGGCCCTGACATGCCCATTTCTGCTGTGTCCTTCCAGGAAATCAGTGTCCTGAGGGGCCAGGTGGGTGGCCAGGTCAATGTGGAGGTGGATTCGGCTCCGGGCATCGATCTTGCCAAGGTCCTGAGTGACATGCGAAGCCAATATGAGGTCATGGCTGAGAAGAACCGGAAGGATGTGGAAACCTTGTTCACCACCCAGGTATACAGGGGGAAGCAGGCACCGTGGAGAGAGGGCTGCATCTTCCCCACTCAAAGGTCTGCCTCAGTGCTTATTCCCTTGGCCTTCTCTTTCATCCAGATGGACACACTGAACCAGGAGGTCACCAGCCACAAGGAGCAGCTCGAGATTACAAAGTCCGAGGTCACTGACCTGCGGCGTACCCTGCAGGGTCTTGAGATTGAACTGCAGTCGCATCTCAGCATGGTATGTTCTCCTCCTCCCACTCCCTGTCCCCATCGGATGCCCCTTGTGCCCTTGCAGCCTTGGACAGCCTAGCTAGTAGCTGTACCCATGGCCTCTTTAAGAAGCAGGCTCTGCTGAGTCACCTCCCCTCTCTCTATTCTCAGAAAGCTGCCCTGGAAGGCACACTGGCAGAAACGGAGGCCCGCTATGGAGCCCAGCTGGCACAAATCCAGGCACTGATCAGCAGTCTTGAAGCCCAGCTGGGTGATGTGCGTGCTGAAAGTGAGCGCCAGAACCAGGACTACCAGAGGCTCATGGACATCAAGTCGCGGCTGGAGCAGGAGATCGCCACCTACCGCAGCCTGCTTGAGGGCCAGGAGGCCCACTACAACAACCCGCCCACGTCCAAGGTTGCCTAAGCAGGCTCCTGCAGAGGGATTTCCCTGGGTTGGGAGCATGAGAAGGGAGGGACGCTTACCCTTGCTCGTCTCCTGAACTGCCAATAAAATTTATGGCCCAGGCAAAGAAGGATGTTTCATTTGTTATTTCAGCCTATGGAGAAATGGGTCAGGCTTTGGCTCTGTTTAGGTTTTATTTGAACCAAAGTTCATCATGTCCTAGAAACAGGAATGGAAGGCTTTCAATGTGCTTTGATTGGAATGGTAATTCCTGTTTGTAGAGATCATTTATTTAACCTGTTCCTGTTACAACAGCCTTGTGAAATAAGCATTGCTTCCATTTTAGAGTGGTAAACTAACACTGAGAGAGGTAAAATGGTTTGCTATACATGTAACTGCTCTAACACATGGCAAAGGTGAGATTTGAAACTGTAGTTTTTGTTTCCAGATTTGTTTTCTTTCTACTCTACTCCCCTGGGGGTTGGAGTATCTGTTAAAATTTATACTGAACACTTATAAGATGTCATTGAATCAAAACAATTCTAAGAGATAGTATGAGCTGCATGTTATAGATTATGGAACAGACTCAGAGAGGTTAAGTAACTTGTCTAATGCCACACAGCAACTACATGGCAGAGCTAAGACTAGAATCCAAGTGGCTCAATCCAGGTGGCTTCCTAGAGTTGATACCACTTGTGCACATCTTGCTGGTATTCTAGCTGTCCTCCATATGATGGCTCAAGACTGGGACTCCCAGGGGCAGTTCCTTCTGACACATTTTCCGCTCAAACTGGGGTTTTGGGGTTAGTTATTCCACTTGGAGCAAGGCTGGAGAGGGTGTGTCCTTTGGGGTAGTGTGTGGATTGTGCACGTACACTAACACATTTATCTATTTGGGGATAGCTCTGTGTAAGCCCCTTATACCCACTAGCCCATAGCTGGGCCAGAGCCTGGGATGAGACCCAGCCATGACCCAGACCTTCCACAACCCCCCAACTTGGCTTGTCTGGGGCCTGCCCTGGGCCAGCCGAAGAATGAAGTCCCAACTTCCTGGTACAGTTCTGCCCTTGGGTGGGTATGGCCCTGCTCCTGTGGTTTACTTCTCAGCTGCCAAGAACTGAGGCCAATTCAAGGTAAATACCAGCCCTGTAAAGAAGTCCCACTTCTCTGTAGCTGAGAGGTTCAGGTTGAATGTGCCCCAGCCCTTTGTGACAGCAGGTCTGCCTGCCCTGTGAGGCCAGGGCCAAGTGAGGCATGTGTGCCCAGACCCTGCTATAGCCACAGGAATCCTGAAGGAGGTGCTATTTCCTCCATTCTCTGTGGGTCTCACTGAGGTGGGTTAGCTTGCCTGCAGGTTATAAATGTGACTCCAGCTCCCAGTTCTTTCCTCTCTCTGCAGCAGCCCTGGCTGGGACCCCCTTCCACTCCCAGCCCTGCTGTTTTGTCCTGGTCTCAGCACCCCTTCCCCCTGCTTCCCACCAAATTCTCAGAGAGTCTTTGAGTGGGAGCCAGAAGCAGAGGCCTGGCCTCACACCCAGGCTGGGGATGCCCAGAGAACACTAGTCCCTTCTCAAGAAAGCCTCCCTTGTCACAGCTGAAACCCTCTCCCTGCCTGAGGGGCCCCTGGAATGTGGGTGGGGTGGGTCTAGGCCCACAGGTAGGGCTGGTCACCGGGTCTTGGCCTGGGTATCAGGAATGAAACCAGCCTTTGTGTGTGCATGGTGAGGGAGGGGTGGAGGAGGGGCCAGGGCAGGGCATTCTCTGTCTCTGTCCAGGAGCTGTGTCCCAGGAGACCTGGGATAGGATAGAGGGAGTAAGATCTTTCTGTCACTGCTGGTCATCAGGGCCACTTCAGTCTGTAAAGCATTTCCTGTCAGTCATCGTGCTCTGTCTCTGTGAGTCAGGCTTGACTGGATTCATTTCCATTTTTCCTTAGTGGTAGACTGAGGCTGAGAGAGAGGAAGCACTGTTTCCCAAAGCCACACACCTAGCAAATGGGAAAGGAGGGATTCAGAGAGGCATCTCTAGGCCCAGGTGGTGCACTCTGCCCTGGCATTTGCCTGGGAAACAGCGAGGCGTGGGAGGGCCCTTAGTCTCATGCCGCCTTCCCTCCCCATGTGCCCTTAGTGTTCACGTAGGCCCTATGGACAGGGTCCCTGTTAATGGCCCAACTTAAAATCAGGATCCAGGCTCGGAGGGGTTGAGTCACACCTGAGGTGGAATCCAGCCCAGGTTCTTTCCACTGGGCCGCGCAGCCTCATCCCAAGGAGGGAAGCTCCAGAGACAGTCTGTCTGGCTGCAATGGGTGAAGGTCGGAATCTGGCACAGCATCCTGGGCGGGCTGCCTGGAGCAGGGCCTGGGGCTGCAGCTGGGGCTGAGCTCCATCCTCCAAGGCTGTCCCACCCGGTGTTAATGAGAAGGCCCCTGAGCTCATGGTAGTTGTTTAGCCTGAAACCAGGGAGTTGCGATTGGGATAGCGAGGGGGCAGCTGGGCCTGTGAGGGGGCTATGCTACCTAGAGGGGCTGCTTGGAGATAGGTCACGGTGCAGGAAGGGGGCTGGCTGGGGCCCAGTCGACCTCACCTGGGTAAAGGGCAAGTAATTGTTCCTTGTTAATTGCTGGGGCCACAAAGTCTGCAGAGGCTTTAATGAGCTCTGGCTGATCTGAGTCTGATTATTTTTCTTTCTGAGGAAAAGAGAATATCCTCCCATCCATGAGACAATACTGTACTGTCTGGGCCCAGTGCTTGGAGGCCCAGCTTTCTGGGAGGCCTCACTGAGTGGGGACCCCGCCCCACCCACCCAGGCCTGTGGTTCCCTTCCTTAGCACCCCAGCTCAGATGCAGGGATTTGGGGCTGAGGGTGGGACCCTTTTTTCCTGTCCCCTATTTGGTTGGCGGGGAGGGTGGTGGTGGTGGTGGTCCAAGGCTGAGTCCTGATGATGCCCCTTACCAGCTGTGCCACCTTGCACAAATTGCTTCACCTCTCTGAGTCCCCATGTTATTCCTCTGAAACTCAGGTGGGGGATGGTCACCTCTGTGTTGTGAAGATCAGAGAGGGCAGTGGGTGCAAGAGCGCTTTGTACATTATAAGGTGGACAGTGGAAGGAAAGGTTATGTTACCACAGCAAAAGTAAGAACAGGCTTCTTTGCCCCATAGGAGCTGGTTACGGAGGAGCAATGCTGTTAAGCCACCTCAGCATGCTCATCTAAGTGGGCTCAGGCTCACAGATGGCGTTCCCATACCCAAGGACAAAGTCCTTCCTGGTAAGGGTACTCAGAAGGCCCTGGTGTTGGATGTGAGGCCCACCATCTGGCCCCTCAGAGGATGGGGGCTCTTGAGCCTCAGGGCTTCCCTGGAACTGAGAGCTGAGAGTGCCCCTTGCCTTAAGGAAACTGAGACTGAAAAAGTAAAATGTCCCTAATTGTCAAAGCCAGGACTTGTTTTTCTTTATTTTATTATTTTTTTGAGACAGAATCTTACTATGTTGCCCTTGGTAGAGTGCTGTGGTGTCACAGTTCACAGCAACCTCAAACTCTTGGGATTAAGCCATTCTCTTGCCTCAGCCTCCTAGTAGCTGGGATTATAGGTGCCAGCCACAATGCCCGGCTATTTTTTTTTTTTTTTTTTGAGACAGAGCCTCAAGCTGAGCCCCTGGATAGAGTACTATGGCTTCACTGCTTACAGCAACCTCCAACTCCTGGGCTCAAGTGAGTCTCCTGCCTCAGCCTCCCAGGTAGCTGGGACCACAAGTGCCTGCCACAACACCTGGCTATTTTTTGGTTGCAGCCATTATTGTTGTTTGGCGGACCTGGGCTGGATTCGAACCCAACACCTTAGGTGTATATGGCTGGCACCTTAGCCGCTTGAGCCACAGGCGCTGAGCCCCGGCTTTTTTTTTTTTGTTGCAGTTGTCATTGCTGATTTTAGTTGGCCTGGGCCGGATTTGAATCTGTCAGCCTTGTTGTATGTGGCCAATGCCCTACCCACTGAGCTACAGATGCTACCCCAAAGCCAGGATTTGAAGCCAGGCCTGAGGAAGCCCAGTGCCCTATCCACTTCACTGTACTGCAACCAGGAATCTTCCTCCTAACTCTCCATCCTTGGATTTTCTGTAAGCCCTGGAGCTGGAGGGCCAGCCATGCCTCGAAGTGTTACTGCCCACAGGTATCAGGTGTCCCTGGGAAGTTGGGTTCTGAGCTGGTGGGCAGAGTAAAGTGCTCTCCTGAGTGTCTAACTCCCCTCTCTGGCTCAGGGTCCTTCTCTGTGAAGTGGTGCCTTGGCCTTCACTATCTTTGGTGTCTTTCAGCCTGGCTGCCAGACTTCCTGTCTCCTCTTTTTCCATAATACTCAAACGTGAGCGTGAGCACCTTCTTGATTGGCCCCTCCCCAGCTATGCGGCACTTGACAGGACAAATAGGGGGTTAATCTGGCCCTGCTAAGCAGCGACTTGCCTCTCTTTGGAGAAGACAGGGGCTTTCTGGAACTTGCCCCAGCCTTATCAGCAGAGGTTTGTCCCAACTTGTCCCAGAAGCAAGCAAGGGTTCAGCCACATGTGCAGTTGGCAGGTGGCAGGATCATCAATCAGCCCCTTGTCAGCCCTGAGCCCTCTGGGCTTTTTTGAGGGTGCCTGGACCCTGGGCTGCAGAAGCAGGAGGTGGGGAGCAGAAGTGAGAGGAGGAGAGTCCCTTTGTGGCACCAGGGAAGGGACACATGCCAGTGCCTCTGGTCACCTTAGCTGGAACTTGACTCAAGACCCCCTCTACTGTCCTCAGCCTGTCCCATGGGACCTGCATTCCAAGACCTGAAGACTCACACACAAGGCCTTTGAGGGGGAAAGCATGAAGCAGCCGTATGGTGCGGGGAAGTGAGGCCGGGTTCCTGGACTGGGGGCAGTGGGGAAGTCCAGCTGCAGGGTACAGCTGGCCCCAGGCTAGTCTAACTATGCAGGCTGAAGCTTTGGTGACTATGCTGTGAATAGAATTTGCTCCCTGTTGCTCTTTCTTTTCTCCTGGAGTGGAGAGATGAACCTGTAATCCAAGTGTTAAAACCATGGCCCAGGGCAAAACACCATTAATTATGAATCATCTCTTTTGTTGCATTGAAAAAAAAAAGAAAAGAAAAACTTCACACGAGCCACATTGAGGTGTTCAGGCAGCTGTGTTTGTCAGGAAGGCAGAGGAGTTGGTTCCACTTTGGGGGAGGAGACAAGGTCCCACAGGCCCCTCTGAGGGGTATATAAGAAGCCCAGGCACGGGGTGACGGGCGCTGCACTCTGCTTGAGCTCAGCCTGGTACTGCCTGCCAGAGAGAGTCTCTTGTGCCTGCTGAGAAGGCAGTCTCTGGCTGCCTGGCCATGACCACCACATTTCTGCAAACTTCTTCCTCCTCCTTTGGCGGGGGCTCTACCCGAGGGGGTTCCCTCAGGGTTGGGGGAGGCGGCTTTGGTGGCGGGAGCCTCTATGGGGGAGGTGGAAGCCGCAGTATCTCAGCTTCTTCTGCCAGGTTTGTGTCTGCAGGGTCAGGAGCAGGGTATGGGAGCATGATGAGCTGTGGCTTTGGTGGAGGGGCGGGGAGCGGCTTTGGAGGTGGGAGCGGCTTTGGAGGTGGCTTTGGTGGGGGTTTTGGTGGTGGCGATGGCAGTCTCCTCTCTGGCAATGAGAAGGCCACCATGCAGAACCTCAATGACCGCCTGGCCTCCTACCTGGACAAGGTGCGTGCCCTGGAGGAGGCCAACACCGAACTAGAGGTGAAGATCCGTGACTGGTACCAGAAGCAGGCGCCCACCAGCCCCGAGCGTGACTACAGCCCCTACTTCAAGACCATAGAAGAGCTCCGGGACAAGGTAAGTCCTTCAGTGTCAAAGACAGGGGAGCAGGTGGCTGGTGCCCTGCATGCATCTCTAACGTAATGTACCAGTGTTACTGCTGACTCAGGGAAATCTTTTCTGCCCAGGCAGTGACTGTCTGGTGTGTAACCTCGGCAAACTTGGAATCCACCTTCTTTCTGGGTGTAGCTGTAGCACCATCTGCTCAGCCTGGCAGTGCCAGGGAAGGGAGGGATGTTGGGAATCTTAGGACCAATACAGGCACGGGGTGGGGGGCCATGTAAAGAGCAACTCGCCCTCCTCACCCCATATACCCTGCAGGGTTTTGCACAAATTCCTCTTTTACCTCTTCTAAGAGCCCTAAATGCCAGCACCTCTTGCCGTTCCCTGTGAGGGTGTCTTTAGTGTCAAAAGGATCACTAGGACTTCAGAGACCTGGGCACTTGTTACACATTCTGCTTCACACTCACTCACCTTTTCCCTCCCTGGGACTGGGGGTCTAGTCTGTAAAATGTCTTGTTTAGCTGCCCTCCAGGTTCCCACGGGCTGGAAGGTTCTGTAGATCCACAGTTGTGTCCAAGGTGTGCAGGAAGCAGTGGTCATGGGTGGTAGTTCACAGTGGGGCTGGTGGAGTATCCGTGAAGGGGATATTGTCAGAGCTGAATACGCCCCACTTTGCTACACTCCAGGCCAGCCAGTTTCCATACAGGATCCCCCGCCCATACTGATTCCCTGGCCCTTCATGTCCTGAAGGTTTCCCAGGAGTGTGGCAGGGGGCAGACCAAGTAACGGGCATTCCAGGTGAGGCTGCACTCTGCCTGCCCTCGAGGCCCTGTGGGTCCATTGCTGGTGTCAGAGGGGAGATGATAGTGAGGACCCAGCCTTGGGTGCAGAGCCAAAAGAGGAGGGAGGAAGTGGAATAGCTGTGTTCTCCAGACACCAACTCTGGTTTCCTGCAGATCTTGGCTGCCACCATTGACAACTCCCGTGTCATCCTGGAGGTTGACAACGCCAGGCTAGCTGCAGATGACTTCAGGCTTAAGTGCGTGCCAGCTTCCCACTTCCCTTCCTATGTTGTCCCCCCTGCCCCCGGCTGTTCTCTCTCAGGGCTGAAGCAGCCTTGGCCCCTTACCCTTCTCACTTCCCAGGTACGAGCATGAGCTGACCCTGCGCCAGAGCGTGGAGGCTGACATCAATGGCCTGCGTCGGGTGCTGGATGAATTGACCCTGGCCAGGACCGACCTGGAGATGCAGATTGAGAGCCTGAACGAGGAACTGGCCTACCTGAAGAAGAACCACGAGGAGGTGGGGGCAGGCAGGCGCTGGGGCTGGGGGGGGGGCAATGGGGCTGCTGGTGCCTCCTCATGGTTGGCCAGGGGGCTTGTGGTTGAGAAATGCACCCCCACCAGAAACAGGGATCCTTGTGGAGAGAAAAGGGCACTGTCCTCTGGAGGCCCAGACCTGTAGCCAGGCCAGCTGGCCAGTGTGAATGATCTTCCTGGTTAGCTTTGTGAGCTTACAACCAGGGTCCTGGGGTCTTGGGTCCTCTCTTTGTAGGACCTGGAGCAGATGTGAGGTATGGGACCTGAAGGATCCATATGATCAGACCTTTCCATGTGCAGTGGGGGAATAGAGTGTGGCTGCCTGGTGTGCCAAGGTCACACTGAGAGTTAGGCATGGAGCCAAAATTGGCCTGTGGGTTGCCACTCTTGACCCTCTCTTCTGCCCTCTGTCTCCAAACGGTTCCTCTCACCCTGCAGGAGATGAAGGAGTTCAGCAGCCAGCTGGCCGGCCAGGTCAATGTGGAAATGGACGCAGCACCAGGCGTGGACCTGACCCGCGAACTGGCAGGAATGAGGGAGCAGTACGAGGCTTTGGCAGAGAAGAACCGCCGGGATGCCGAGGCCTGGTTCTTCAGCAAGGTTGGTCTGACCTTTTGCCTGCCCCACTCCTGAGTCTCTGAGGAGGCCAAAGCTCATTTCTCTTGCATGTGACCTACAGACTGAGGAGCTGAACAAGGAGGTGGCCTCCAACACGGAAATGATCCAGACCAGCAAGACGGAGATCGCAGAACTGAGACGCACCCTGCAGGGGCTGGAGATTGAGCTGCAGTCCCAGCTCAGCATGGTATGGCCCCCTGCACCCCACACTAGCCTTGAGCGTGACAGACGATCCCATTCTCCATGGCTGGTTAAGCTTTGGAGTTCTCAAGCTTCCTCCGAGGTGGTTCCTTGAACTCCATTCAAACTCTCCTCACATCCATGGCTTTGGTGGGTTCCTCCCCAGTATGACATGTCTGTGGATCTGTCACCCCGCCAGAAAGCTGGGCTGGAGAACTCGCTGGCGGAGACAGAGTGCCGCTATGCCACGCAGCTGCAGCAGATCCAGGGGCTCATTGGCAGCATTGAGGCCCAGCTGAGCGAGCTCCGGTGTGAGATGGAGGCTCAGAACCAGGAATACAAGATGCTGCTGGACATCAAGACACGGCTGGAGCAGGAGATCGCCACCTACCGCAGCCTGCTGGAGGGCCAGGACGCCAAGTAGGCTCATGGGCACAAGAAGAGGGATGAGAGGGTCTGAGTGTAGCTGTGGCACAGGCTCCCTCTAAGGGGATTGCAGGGTTTCCCCAAGCAGCTGCAAGGGACCACAAAGAGAACTGAGCAAGGAGTGAGGGTCTCTACTCTGCCCTAGTCTTTAGCTGTTGCCTTGGGTGGGTCATTTCTCCTCTCTGGCCCTGTGTTTCTTCCGTAAATGGCTGAGGCTGGGCTAGTGGTCTCTAAGCTCATTCTGTTCTCTGCATGAAGTAGGTGGTATGTTCTTGTAGATCAGAATCTGTCTGCTTGGGTGGGAGCAGGCCTGGACGGGCTATCAGGGTGCTCAGCCTCTAGAGGAGCTGGGTGTAGGGGTGGCAGTGGTGGGCTGGAGACAACTGTGTCACTGTCCACGTGAGTTTTCTCGAGGGAGACCTGACCTTTTGCCCTTTGCTAACATTTGCTTCCCCTTCTCTTTCAGGATGGCTGGCATTGGCATCCCGGGAGGTAGGACGGCTTCACTCTTCTGATGTGGGGTGGGGGTAGGGGTAAGGGTAGCTGTGGAAGCCACCACTCCCCTTGGATGGGGGAGGAGAAAGAGATCAAACTTCCCAGTGGGGCGGGAACACCCCCATTCCAGCGGATACGCCCTCCGCAGGCTGAGAAGGCTGTGTGCAGGGCTTGTCTCTCCCCCGGGCCCATCTTTATACACTTCCCGTAAGAAGCCCAGGCCACTCCCTGACACTGTTCTCTCTGCCTGAGTTACCTACCACACCCCCTGTCCATCTCTTTGATAAGTAATTCAACACCAAACCTCCTGGCAGCTCTTGAAGGATTGACCAGTGTCCATTCCCAGGGGTGCTATCCAGTTTTCCCAGAGCCTAGGCAAGGTCTTGCTACGTTGGGAGAGAGAGGGGAGGTTCCCCCCACTCCATAGCTTGCCCCTTTCCTTCATAGCAGCTGCTTTGGGAAGTGGCGGTGGCAGCAGCAGCAGCAATTTGCACATCAAAATAGAGGAGTCTGTGGATGGAAAGAAGATTTCTTCCCGCCAGAGAGAAACCTAAGTGCCCAGTGCGCACTAGGAGAAATGTCGCTTGCCACTCCCACCCTCCCCAGGCTGAGTGGAGGATGCCAGAGGGGCTGGGCAAGGAGGTTCCTGTTCCTGCCTACAGAGAGCAACCAGCTGAAGAGGGTCCTTCCACCTCCTGGTTCAGGGCTTTGCACGGTCCTCTTTCTCCTCTCTCTCCTCCCCACCTGCTGAGAAGCAGCTGCATTATATAACAAGTTCATTTGTGTTGTGTGGAGTCTGTTGATGCAATAAAGAATTGCCTTTCCTTTTGCAAATATCTCTTGTCTAGTTTTTCTTGACGGGGTCCAGGTTGGACTTTTCTCTGCATGGTCAGAATTTATTCTTTGGGGCATCCAGGGTGCTGGTGCCAGAAACCCATTTTGCTCAGGTGACTTGCTCTTCTGTCTGCCCTCACAGGGTAAAGTGGGAGTAGGGGAGTTCCCTAAGAGCAGTATGTGCACCCAGCACAGAACTATCTCAATGTACCTGCTAATCATTTACTTAGTGATTGATGGCACTGATGTATGAGTTTGCCACTGGGTTGCTGGCACAATTATAGGCACACTCACATAGGTGGTCAGGATTTATCATTCCCATCTTACAGACGAGGACACTGAAGTCAGAGAGAGGAGTGACTTGCCCGGGCCTCGTAGATGAACAACAGGAAGTAGGAATGGGCCTAGGGACTCTAATACCAGGGCCCCAAGCCTCTTCACAAGCTATTGCTAATACCCTCTCAAATTTCCCCTCCTTTCTGGCCAGGCACTCCTGACCACCATCGCTAAACCTTGCAAAGCTGACCCCCAGCCCCCGAAGCCACCTACCCTGATTTCCTGAAACTTAAGTCCAAAGCAACACCAGCCCCTCTGGCCAGCCTTGACCAAATCCCACCCCTGTTCCCGGTCCCAAGCCCAGGCCTGTTAGAGCAGCGGCATTGATGCACACCTGGTTTGTTGCCTCTGATCTGGGGCTGGATCCTCCGAGCTCTGGGATTTATAGCTCAGAACAAAAGGCAGAAACGAGGAAGAGGAAGCAGAGCACTCCAGTGTGGAGGCTGGGCTCGCTCAAGCCCTGGGGTGAGGATTGGGGTGGGGAGTGAGAACCGGTTCCTTAGTCCCACTGGGAAAGGCAGGTTGGAGGTGTCTCTGTTCTTCAAATAATCTGGTCTTTTGAGAGAAGAGCCAAGCGCTCAGAGAGGGTTCTCACCTGTCTTGCTAGGCAAAGCCCCTTCCCCACTAACTTGGTTGGAGAGAAGGTGATGCTGCTCTTTCTGGGGGAGATTTAATCAAGAATCGTCTCCTGACAGCACACGGCACCTGGGCTTCCCTAGGGCTGCAGGAAGGACATGGAATTTATTGGGTGTCTACAATATGCCAGGCCCTGGGCAGGGCATTCCGTGACCGCATCTTGTTAGAGATGGCTCTGTGAAGTCAGCACCAGCCTCTAGCATCAGTTTCAGAGAAGAAAACGGTAGGCACGGAGTAAGTAACTTGAAGGAGGTCACAAGCTAGGAAATGGCAAAGCTGGGTCTGGGGCTGGTCTCCGATCTGAGGCCCTTGCTTTTCCCTTGACTTCAAGAGGTAATAGAAGCCGTGACACTTTTCTTAAGAGGGCATGCTAATCTGAAGCTCATTTTGTACTCTCCATGGGCAGGTCATATAGTCACTAGTGTCAAAAAAGATAGTCCTGGCTGGGTGTAGTGGCTCATGCCTGTCATCCTACCTCTCTGGGAGGCTGAGGCTGGAGGATCACTTGAGCTCAGGAGTTCGAGACCAGCCTGAGTAAGAGTAAGACTCCGTCTCTTCTAAAAATAGAAAAACTAGCTGAGGCATTGTAGCAGGTACCTGTAGTCCCAGCTACTCAGGAGACTGAAGCAGGTTTGCTTCAACCTAAGAGCTTGAGGTTAGCTATCATGCCAGGAGCACTCTACCTAGGGTGACAGAGTGAGACTCAGTCTCAAGGGAAAAAAAAGAGAATGTCCTCACATCTAACCTTAGTCTCTTCATGCTGAGCTTTAAGTTCACACTGAAGCCCAAATCATCAGCTGCCTTGTTGCCCTGGGAACATGCCAGGCTCACTCTTAAGCTCAAATTTGTGCAGGAAGCTTGTGGCTGGGCTGTTGCCTCTGCTTCATTGGCCTTTGGGCCTCCGTTGAGAGGTCTCGGGCCTGCCAAGCAGCCAGCAGCCTATCTATAAATGGAGTGGAGAGGCAAAGTGAGGCTCAGCCTGTGGGCCACATGTCCTGTGCCTTCTCTCGGGGCCAGACCCCATGTTGTGGGTAGGAGGGCAATCTGCTTGTGTCTCCCTGGGGTCTCTATTTCTGCTCTCACAGGATCCCAGGAGGGGCTGTCAGAGAAATCCTCGGGACGTGCCAAGTCCTGTGCCCGGCCTGACTTTGGATTGAAACACCGGCTCCCAGGGATATCTTATGCCTGTTGAGCCCTTAAATAGTCTACGGGCAGGGGTGGTGCATTTGTGACTGCCCTGGGCTGAGCTCAAGCTTAGTTTGCAGCCAATCTGGGAAGCAGGCAGCAGGTAGTGTCCCCTCCCTTCTCCCCACAGAGAGAGGGTAGCTTTGAGAGATTAGGGCCTTGGGTGTGTCTTGTGCTCAGGTTGGGCTTCCCAGAGCAGGTGTGGGACATTCCTGCCACTATCTCCCTGAGGACTGTGGCTGATCCCTCCTCTCTCTGGGTCTCAGTTTCCCTATCTGTAAATTGGGAGTCTGGTTGGACAAGTTGATCGCTAAGGTCTCTATGAGATGGTCTGTATTCGGGACCTCCGGGGGGAGCCTGGACTGTGAGATCTGTGACAGCAGGGACCCTGTCCACTCTATTCACTGCTGAGTCCTCAGCATGGGTTCTGACTATGTATTTGTAAAATTAGTGCATGAACTTTCTTCTCCTTTGGTTTTTCCGGCTTAGACATGGCTCTGTATATTCACTAGTGGGAACGTGCCCACCTGGTGGTCGGTCACATGTTCCTCCATGACAATGGAAGAGAAAAGAAGGAGGTGACAGCTTTTCTTCTGAGATTTGGATCTGGGGCGACACCACTCCTGTTTGCCATTCCTTCCCACCTAAAGGCAGCAGACAGAATGTCCCCGAAACAGCTTCTTAGGCATTTATCAAGGGCTTTCCTATGCCGAGAGCAGAATGTGGAGTTACGTCTGACAAAGATCCTATACCCAGAGAACTTAAGATGGAGCAGGAGAAATAAAATGGGAAGGCCACCAACTGTCATTTGTCCAGTTGCTGTGAGCAAAGAAATGTGTCAGTGCTGGGTGGAGGCTCAGAAGAATTCTTGGACAGGTCACTCACCAAGGGTGAGCTTGCATTTCCTCATGTATAAAAGGGAGGCCATGGCAACCTTCCACCTGCCCTACGCCTCCCACATCTCAGGTATTTGAGAAGTCTCAAATACTCGTCTGAAGCTTATTCTCTAATGGCAGACACAGAGGCACTGAGAAGTTGAGTGACTTTCCTGAGGTCACCAATCTAGGTGGTTGGACATGGAGAATTGAAAAATTCTGGTCTGCCTTGTCTAAAGCCTTTGCTGACTTGGCTGAGTTTCTGGACGGCCTGGGCGATACAAAGGGATTTTAGAAAGCTGGGTGCTACAGAAATGCACAGGCCTGAGCACTGATGCAAGTCTGGAAGGACTTCTGGGTGTTGCCAGAAACTCCCCTATTGAGGAGGGGGGAGTTTCCCAGAGGGACTGGGTGACTGTCTGGGGCTCCCTGTGGGGAGCCTTGAGACCATCTGGGAGGTGAATCAGCCATGCTGGGTTCTGGTCCCTGGGTGCCCTGAAACAGAGGGAGAAAGGGGAGGTGTCTGATTCCAGCAAGGAACTCTAGGTGAGGATCAGGGTTTAGGCCTCAGCTGGGCAGATGAACAATCTGATGACTGTGGACAAATCTTTGTGAACCAGAGATTCAGAAAGGCAAGCAGCTGAAGGAAACTTAGAAATCATTTCAAGGTAAGGGCAGCAGCGAAGCTGTAGAGCAGGGAGTCATTTTTTTTTTTTTTCTTGTTTTCACCATCCTGAGCTTCAGTGTTCTGGGCCTCAGTTTCCACACATGTGACATGAGGGGGTTGGATGAGAAAGTTCCTACAGTTCTATGCTGAGTAAGGACTTCCACAGTCCCCTTGTGCCTTGGAGCTCAGACCTGGGACAGACAGGCTGACCTGTCAGGCCATCAGCTGCACAGGCCTAGCTAGCCACTGTGGTAAGGATCATCCAGTGGCCCAGGTTGGGGTGACAGGTTGGCTTGTGAAAGGGAACAGCTGAAGCAGATGTCCTTGCTTGCACGAGGATGGAATTAGTCCTGGCCTGAAAGGTTTGCCATTGACACAGACGTGCTTTCTAGTTTGGGCAATGTATTTAATCTCTCTAGACCTCAGTTTCCTCACCTGAAAAGAGGGTATGATGGAAATAGTTGGGGGACCAGGTGAGATCAGGCGTGTAGAGTGTTCACATAGTCTTTGACAAATGTCAGTTGGTGTTATTTTGTTATCTTTTAGCTCAGATAGGATGAGAATACAGGAGAAAGAAACTGCTTTTCCTTCTTCCCTATCACACGCAACTTCCCTAGCATACTTCTATGGCCCTACACCAAGCAATTCTCTGACCAACTGTGTGTTCTACAAGCCAATTCACTTCTGACACTACCTGGACTTAGCACAGACTCCATATATTAGGGAGAGGCTCAGTCCCACAAGGCTGCCCCTCATTTGAGATGCTAATCACAAGTGTCAGGTCCCTAGGTTGCCCAGAGCTTCTGTCTGACTTGGCTGCAAATCACAGGCTCCCATGACCTCCTTCTTGGGTTTGCTAATTTGGTAGAGCAGCTCACAGAACCCAGGGAAGCAGTGTACTTCTTGTTATCAATTTATTACAAGGGATATTTTAAAGGACACAAATGAGCAGTCAGATGAAGAGACACACGGCAAGGTTCAGAAGTGTCCTGAGTATAGGGGCTTCTGTCCCCACAGAGTTAGGGTACACCACCCCCTAACATGTGGATGTGTTCTTGTTCACCAACACAAGGCTCTCGGAACCCTTTATTTCAGGGATGTGCACAGAGGCTTTATCTCATAGGCATGTTAATCAATTATTAACTCAAGGTCCAGCCCCTCTCCCCTTCTCTGAGGAGGGGATGTGTGGCTGAATGCATTCCTGGTGATCAGCCCCCCGTCCAGGACCCCACCAGGCATCATATCATTAGAACAGAAGATGCTCTGGTCACCAGGAGATTCCAAGAGATTAGAAGTTCTGTGTCAGAAACTGAGCTCAAAGACCAAATGTTAGGGCTCGGCGCCTGTGGCTCAATCGGCTAAGGCACCAGCCACGTACACCTAAGGTGGCGGGTTCGAATCCCCAGCCCCGGCCGGCCAAACAACAATGATGGCTGCAACCAAAAAAAATGGCCGGGTGTTGTGGCAGGCGCCTGTGGTCCCAGCTACTTGGGAGGCAGAGGCAGAAGACTCGCTTGAGCCCAGGAGTTGGAGGTTGCTATGAGCTGTGATGCCATGGCACTCTACCCAGGGGGATAGCTTGAGGCTCCGTCTCAAAAAAAAAAAAAAAGTTAAAATAAAAGATTTTCTTTCCTCTATATAAAAGAAATAGCTTAAAATAGATCCCAATATGCGTTTATACTAAAATATAAGATTAATATATCTGGTGACATTAAGATTAATACCACAGGCCGGGCATGGTGGCTCACACCTGTAATCCTAGCACTCTAGGAGGCCAAGACAGGAGGTTCACTTGAACTCAGGAGTTCAAGACCAGCCTGAGCAAGTGTGAGACCCCATCTCTACTAAAAATAGAAAAATCAGTCAGTCATGGTGGTGGCCCCTGTAGTCCCAGTTACTCAAGAGTTTGAGGTAAGGGATTGCTTGAGCCCAAGAGTTTGAGGTTGTAAGCTATGAGCACTCTACTCAGAGCACAAGTGAGACTCTGTCTTCAAAAAAAAAATTCATTCATTAATACCACAGATAGAGAAGATAAACCACAAACTGGGAAAAGATATTATAATAGATACAACTGAGAGTAAATCAGTAATCAACTTATAAAAGAACTC
>CAUYQV010132246.1:0-36918 GCA_963574575.1 Galagoides demidoff
CCTTTTAGGACTATTCAATCTCTAATAACAAGAGATAAAATGGTAAGCCCAGGGCTAAGTGCAGAGAAACAGCCACAATGCCTCAGCTCTAGGGTTTCTGACAGCTGAGTGAAGCCCACACACCCCTCACCTTTCCTGCAAGATCTCTGCTCTGCCAGCCACACCCTTGGCCTCAGGTTCAATGCCTATGGCAAGAGCAAGTGTGATCCCCACAGTCCAACTTCTCCTGAATCCTCTGACCCTTCCAGGCAAGTCCCACTGAGCTCCCAAGAAAGCTAATTCTGATCCTCTCCAGGGCTTCTCCGTTCACTAACTTACTGCCCCTCCTTCCCCTATTCTCCGGGGAGGGCAGCATTATATAACTTAACTGGGTTTCTGAATCTTGTCAGAACAATGACAGCCCTCAGTATACTGAGATGGTAGAAATGATCTCTCTGTAAAATAAATTCATGGGGCCACTTAACAGAGTAGCTGCAGGGGCCTGGCTGGGAGCCTGCGTCTCCTGCTGCCAAAAGCTAGTTTCCCTTTATCTCCTCTTTCATGCCACTTTCTTTTCATTTAAGGTTAATGTTCCTGGGCCTTTTGAAACAGGTGACTCTAGCCATGTTAATAAACCAAGGTGTGATAGCATCTTCTATGACTTCAGATGTCAAACACTGAACAGAAGAGGGGAAAGTACTTTTAAATGACCACATCCTCTTAATAACATTCCAGGGGAGAGACTGCTTATCTTGATTTTAATTCTTCAGTCTCCTTTCATCTCTTCCTCTAAAAATATAGCTCAGAGAAAGATCACCCATGAAGTACTTATCGGAAAGACATTACTAACAGTTAGTGGGAGCCGGCTGGAGTGTGGAGCAAATTAAGGGCAAGGATTGGGCGGGGGCGAGCGGGAGAGACAATGGGACCCGATGAGAATACGCTCTGTACTTTGTAAGCCCAGGCATGGGTCGTAAGCACAGACTTTAAATTTTGAATTTGTTCATTTGAACAAAGCATCTGAAGTTCACCTGTGAGTATCCGCGGAAGAAATAGCTCACCAAATGCCTAGGACAAACTTAGGAAGAAAGGGTTTATATTCTTAGGAAATTAAATTGTCCTCCATCTCCAAAGACACTCTAGTTTAAGACAAGTCATTCTCATCTGGTCTTAAGCCTTGCAACTTTAAATCTCTGTTGGCCAACATGATGGATGAAAATTGGACTTCCAGAAACCATCAGTCCAGAAACAATCAAAACACGATATTGGTCAGAGATGTCCACAAACCCCTGGATTAGAAACACCGGGATTCTAGGCAGGTTCTAGGCTCTACTTCCTCATATTTCTCCATCACCCTAGCCCCTTCTCTAACCAACTATCTGAGTCAGAACCTCTGCTAGAATTTATGAGTTTGGAGTCTAGAAGTAATTCCAACAAGGCAGTTTTGGGAAGCTGGATGGATGTGAGTGGTAGAGTTTCACATACCAAAGGGGGGGGAAAATCTGGATCCAGGGATTCCGCTAAAGATAGAATTAAAGAATTCTGGACATGCAGTGCCAGAGACCTAAGTGTTCCTGCCTAAGCCGTGATCAGTAGCAGCTTCGGTTACTAAAGAGAAACCATGGTGCCTGGTAAGCCTTCTAGATCAAACGAAAGGGAAAAAGTTAAGAATTAAAGACCAGGGACAATGAATCCATCTTGTTAGCAAAGGTTCGAACGCAGATATGGAAATACTGGAGCACAGATCAAAACCCAGATGTACAGCAGATAAGTAAACACAAGTGTACAAAGAGCCACAGTTAGCAGCAAGGTGGGCATGAGAACAGTGCTGAAGTCTCTTGAAGAGGGGGCTTGGGATGAGACCCCCAGGTTTGTAAGCTGGGACAACGCCCATTCCCGCAAACACATCTGGTTAACAAGAGCAAATGAACCCCAGCTGCTCCAACATCAGGGTCTCTCCCTAAAGTCAGTATCATTCAGAGGTTCCTGTAACAAAGCCTTAGGTGAAATGCACAAAGCCACAGTTGGAATCACCACCATGTGGAAGGAGGATAAGAGACACAGGAGCTGACATCGCTTTATACCGCCAGGCTGAGCTTTATAATAAGAATGCCAAGGTAAGTCCAGCATGGGCCCAGCGTGCAAGCTCTGGTCATCAAGACACTCAAGGCCAGGCCCAGGGGTCACTCCTGTTGCTGGCAAAAGGTCAGAAACAGGAGCCTTTCCTCTCTGGCTCTTTCACTGATCTAAGTAAACCAGCAGCTCTGGAAGCATAAGATGTCATAAAATCAACAGTTAGTGAGCACTTACCAGGGCTAGCTGCTTTCACATGTACTATTTCGTAGTCCCAACAACCCTCAGAAGTTGTGTTAACCCTGTTTTACAGGTAGGAAGGCCCAGGGCCAGAGAATTTATGAAACCTGCTCAAGGTCCTGCAGCTTATAAGGACCAGAGCCCACGCACACCCTGAATCCAGTTCTGTCCGACTTTTAAAACCATGCTCTGGGACACCAGGCTGGGCTGCCTCTTTTCTGTTGGTCCTGCGCCCAAGGCCTCCTCCCCAACTCTCTCCACCTGTTGGGATGTTACTCAAAACTCAAGGCCCAGTTCAATTCCTACCTCTTCTAGGAAACTCCCAAATGATCCACTTATGCAACCACCTTCCTCCTTATCTAACAGCAAGAGACGAAACTAAGCAGTTAGGATCAAGGCAGGTGTTTGAAACCAAAATTAGACATGGTGCAAAGTGAGGCTTCCAGGAAGGAAAAAGGAGGGAATGAAAACATAGTTCAGCCAAAATAGAGTCCGGGCTGCTCCCAAGTTTAAATATCAAGTAAGACAAGAAAAAACAATGAAGCTTGAGCATTTAGCATAATTATTATAACAATAAAATCAACAGTTAGTGAGCAGAAACAGTCCACAGAAGAGGAAGAGTCTGTGCCCACCCAGGTTTGGAGATGGCCACAGCTAACGAGGAGACCAGGTATGGGAACAGGTGGCCACCCAATCATTCTGGAATCAACCCAAGGCTTTGAGGAACAAAGTTCTTCTGCCAAAGGGAGGCTCATGCCCACATAAGAGGAAGATAATCAGAGCCCAGAATCTGATGCCAGCACCCCTTACCCAGAGGCAGAAAGGTCCCCAGCCTTACGAAGTGATTTTCAGAACATTGGGATTGGCATCACTGATTCCCAAAATTCCCACCATCATCTCACTGATGACTGAAACGCCTTTGGCTGTGCAGTAGAACTTTAAGGACCCTTCTCAGACTCCCCCTTTCCTTACTGGGGGCTCCAGTTGTCCCTCCCTCCTTGTCCCAGCAAAGCCAGCATGGGGGAGGGGTGGCCAGTATCTAAGAGTGTGCACCCCTCATGACTTTCCTGGGACTACAGAGGACCTCAGATAAGCAAAACCCAACTGGAGGAGAAAGTTACACCAGCAAATGTCAAACACAGAAGTCAGCAGAGAGCGAGCTGGGGCCGAGCCTGCAGCCCAGAGATGTCAGCACTGCTCCTGGCTGTCAGTGATTTTTCTGTGTGTTGGACAAGTGCCTAAACCTCTCTGTACTTTTATTAATTCATGAACAATATGTCTAATTCCTGTCTCTTAAGAATGCTGTGAAAATTAACGAGCTTATAAAAAACTAAACAAAACTGATGTAAAAGTCCTTTGTATACCCTAGAGATGCTATAAACACCAGGTGATCTAATTTAAAATACAGATGTGTGTTTCCATTTATATGAGTCAATAGAAGAACATTCAACTTTACAAAGCAGTGGCTATTTGGGTTTTTTTCCTTAGAAAACAAGGGGTTCCTATGCTGAAAACAGAACATCCTAAAAGGGGGGGAAAATTATGGTAAATGCTCAGTTTAAGATTTAAATACTCTCCCAATAACTAAAGATTTGCTATATGCTAAGTGCCATAACTCAGCATGTATTAGTTTTTTTAATCCTCAGAATCACTGAGGGGCTCTTTCCTTTTGTCCATTTCACAGATAACAAATTCTGAGAAATGAAGTAACCAGCCCCAAGTTGCACAGCTAATCAGTATGGAGACATAATTTAGTCTCAGCAACTGCCTAGTCCATTTCTCCTTCCATTAAATTGCACTCCTTCCCCCGAGGAACACACAAACCCCTTAGGCCAGTGGTCCCCAACCTTTTTCACACCAAGGACTGGTTTTGTGGAAGACAATTTTTCCACAGACAGTGGGGGAGTTGTGGGGGGAGGTGGGGTCTGCTGCCCTGGGCTTGGGGACTGCAGCCCTAGGTCACTTAATGTTTGTAGAATATTAAATGCAAAAAGGAAGGAGGGAGGGAGGGAAAAAAGAGAAAAAGAGAAAGAAAAAGAAAGAAGGGGAAAGGAGAGGGGAAGGGAGGAGAGAGGGAGGAAAAGAGAGGGAAGGGGAGGAGGGAGGAGGGAGGGGAGGGGGAGGGGAGGGAAGGAGAGAGAGGGAAAGTTTGGCATAATAGCTAAGGGAAAAGGCTTAGAAATTTAAATGCTCATTAACTCTAAAGACTATACAGAAGATAAATTATCTCTAAAATTAGCAAGTCAATAGGAAAATAACATGTGATATGCAAACTTCTTGTTTACACTTGCCCTTCCATTGAGCTCATTTGGGAACCATATTTACCATGGAAGTTTTCAGGAGCACAGAATTCAGTGGTCCCTGTGCAAAAGGGCACCGGCTACCTGGACCGGGGCCTCCTCCGGCCCTCACCCACTGCACAGACTTGGGCAAGTCACTTCTCCTCTTCCTAAGATTTAGTAGGATTTGAATAAACCTAAAAGCCAATCGATCATCAGGCACTGGAGCAGGCCACCTCTTCTATCTATAAAGTCCCAAGACTTTAGGGCAGCACCTTGGAAGCACAGGGCACTCTTCCTGGCATCACTTAGCATGCCCAAGTCTTTCCAATACCCAACTCATTGCTAAGGAGAGTAAGGACCGAAAGTGATTCAAACCTGGGCTAAGCTGCTTGTTCACCACACACCTAGCAAGCCCTGATTCTAATGTCCCTCTGCTGCCTGACATCTCAGCGATCTGATGATTAATACACATTCTCCTAAGAGAGCAATTGCCTCCTGGCCCCAGGGTGGGTTGGTGACCCTGGGCTTCCTCCAGCCCACGTGGTATCCACCTGTTTCCTCTCTCACAGCCATGCAGATCTCAAGACACTGCCTAAAGCCCAGAAGCAGAGAACCGCACCTGCCCAGTACCATGAGCCCTAAAAGTGAAGCTGAGTTGAGCCAGCCACGCAGGGGGAGAGGGTGGGGGAGGGGGAGCCCTCGGTTCCCAGCCTCAGGAGCTAAGCCTGAGGCCACTGGGGCTCCTCCAAGCCATCTACAGACCCCACCTCTCAGCTCAGCCAGGAAATGTGCAATGCAGGGAGGGGAGAGGGCCTATCATCCTCCCGGAAAAGGGACCGTATGGGGAGGTAAAAGCCCCAAATGTGAGCATCCAGGGTGCCATTGCGCCAGTGTCACATTATGAGAGGCCACCTTCAAGGTTAAAGGAAAATTGCTAATGCCTAAAACCCCAGGCTGCCATTTCTGCTCACCGAATTACAGGTTTTGTTCTTATTTTGTCCCGTATGGGGAGGTAAAAGCCCCAAATGTGAGCCCCAGGGTGCTGCTGGCTGAGATGGTTTTCTGGGGCTGAAGTTGAGCCAGGTGAAGAGGTCACTATAAGCAGAACCAGACCTTGGGCCAGGAGGGGGGACTAAAGCATGGGTAGTGATGCCCCCCCATCCCCCACAGCAGATCACCCCTTCCACAAACCACGGGGCCCAAAGCCAAAAATGCATGCTAATACGTTCCTTTTGGAAAGAAGTTTGGAGAACTTAGGGAACTAAAAATAGACCTGCCATTTGATCTTGCAATTCCTCTACTAGGTGCATATCCAGAAGACCAAAAATCACTTTACAACAAAGATATTTGCACCAGAATGTTTATTGCAGCCCATTTCATAATTGCCAAGTCATGGAAGCAGCCCAAGTGCCCATCAACCCACAAATGCATTAACAAATTGTGATATATGTACACCATGGATTATGATGCAGCCTTAAAAAAAAAAAAAAAGAGACTTTACCTCTTTTATGTTTACATGGATGGAACTGGAACATATTCTTCTTAGTAAAGTATTTCAAGAATAGAAGAAAAAGAATCCACTGTACTTAGTGCTGTGGTTATAATCACCCATACTTTCATATGAAAGATACAACTATAGCCCAGGATGAAGGAGGGGAAGGAGGAGATGGGGGAGGCTGGATGGAGAGTAAGCAGGGGGACCACACCTATGGTGCACATTGCAAGGGTACATGTCAAATCTATTAGGAGTAGAGTATAGGGTGGCACCTGTGACTCAAAGGAATAGGGCGCCAGCCCCATATGCTAGAGGTGGTGGGTTCAAACCCAGCCCCAGCCAAAACAAAAAAGAGTACAATGTCTTAACACAATAATTAAGTGAGGTGAAGGCTATGTTAACCAGTTTGATGTAAGCATTCCAGATTGTATAGAAAATCAGCACATTGTACCCGGTAAATGCATTAATGTACACAGTTAAAATTTAATTAAAAAAAAAAATAAAAGAGGGTGGCGCCTATGGCTCAAAGGAGTAGGGGGCTGGCCCCATATGCTGGAGGTGGCAGGTTCAAACCCAGCCCCTGCCAAAAACTGCAAAAATAATAATAATAATAATAATAATAATAAAATAAATAATAAAAGGCTGCAGGCACCCTTGTTTTACTCATTGTAACCGCCTTAGACTTTCTCCTCCTATCCTTGCTCGTTCTCTTTGCTTTTCTGGCTGCTCCAGGGCAGGGAAATTATCACACAGAGGCTTGGCCATCAAGCAGACACAGGGTGAGCCCCAGCTCTGCCACATTTTAGCTGTGCGAGCTTCAGCAAGTTCTTTTAAACTCTCCAATCTTCAATTCTCTCGTCTAGAAAATGCAGTCACAAATACTGGCCACGAGGGGTTATTGGGAAGAGAACACAGATAAGGTATGTGAAGTCCGGGGAATGGTAGGACCTTGGCAATAGTCACACTTGTGCCCTGGCTCTCCCCAGGAATCTCATATAATTGCCCCAACACACCTCAACTCAGTATAGCGCCTGCTGAGTGCAGCCCTGCTTCCCAGCCAGGCTCATTCTGAGAGTCCTGGGGAGACAGGGAGCTGCCAGGCAGTATTGGGGAAGAAGTGGGGGGTCCTCAGACCCCAGGGAACCCCAGAAAGAGAAGACAAAGCAGAGGTCGGGGGAGGAGCCCAGCGCAGTGTTTGGAGCTTTGCTGCACGTCATGCTGACCACCTGGTTCTTCAGGAGGAACATGAAGAGACAGACCTGCTTAAATAATGCCCCTTAAATGGATGCCCCTCGGCCATGCACACCTCAATCTGAAAAGGTCTGCCTTCCCTCCCTGAAAGCAGAATTTAGACAGAAGTAAGGATGAGAGCACGGGACACTGCAGGAGAGAAAGAAGGGAAGACTTAGGAAGGGAAGGGCACAGCCCCAAAGAGACACTGTCACATTCTCTGTCATTCCTTTGGAAAGATCTGAAAGTGTCTTCAGTACCTGGTGAGAGGTACGTCTTGTGTCCCCGGTACCCTCACAGGGTCTACATACATGGTGAGTCAATATAATCCAAGTAGCTTCCAGACTCTTACAGGCGTCCTCAAATGATGGCCCATGGGCCACATGCAGCCCACCTAGGACACTTATCCGGCCCACAAGGTGTTTTTGCCACCGCTGCCTGTCCTGTTTAGCCACCGACTCATCCTGGGGCCCACAGTCCAGCCCTCCACTGTCTGAGGGACAGTAACTGGCCCCCTGTTTAAAAAATTTGACCCCTGCTTAAGACATGCTGACCACCTCATGGCTGCCCTTAACACAGGTCCAGAATTCCAGCACCATGCCACATGAAACTTGGCGCTGACACTGCCCCACCCCAACGAGACCACACACTTATCTGCCTGTCCTTTTTTTTTTTTTTTGTGCCTCTCCAGCCCAACTCTTTTTTTTGAGATGGAGCCTCAAGCTATCCCCCTGGGTAGAGTGCCATGGCATCACAGCTCATAGCAACCTCCAACTCCTGGGCTCAAGCAAGTCTCCTGCCTCTGCTTCCCAAGTAGCTGGGACCACAGGCGCCCGCCACAATGCCCAGCCATTTTTTGGTTGCAGCCATCATTGTTGTTTGGCGAGCCCGGGCTGGGGATTCGAACCCACCACCTTAGGTGTACGTGGCTGGCGCCTTAGCCAATTGAGCCACAGGCGCCAAGCCATCTCCAGCCCAACTCTTAAGAGGCAGCAGATCATAATCCAGTGAAGATGCTGGAACCCAACTCTTGGTTCAAATCCTAGTTCTCCTAGTTATCAGAATTTGAACGAGACACATTATCCTCTCGGGACCTTGAATTTCCCATCTGTAAAGTGGGGATGGCAGGTGGCAGTTTCTACTTCATAAGGTTCTCATACAGGTTAAACAGCTTAATACATGTGAAGGGCCAATTAGATATTAATAATTTACTGAGCATTTACTATCTACCTTCTCTTTGGTCTAAAAACACATTTTAGACTCTGAACTCTTCTTCCCAGTGGACTGCATTACTTCATGGCAAGTACTTCATCTATTGCTTTGAGAAGAGTGATTATTTCCATCAGCTTCCTACCGCCCACCCCAAGGGCACTTTCAGTAATGGAACCTGAATTGGACTACCCACTGCAAACATCTCCCTGAAAACCACTGCATGCAGAGCTCTTATGATCCACTGGCTACAGTTTCCTGATCTGTAAATGGAAGTGTTAGAGAGACCAGGGCTTCCTAAGCTTTTCTGTATTACATATACCTTTGAAAATAACCAACTTCCTTTGAGTGTATAGTACAGATCTTAGATTAAGAACCCTCAGACTAAATGATTTCTAAAATTAAGTTTGATTTCTAAGACTATGTAAAACATACACATAAATCTGAGTAAGAAAATGAAACATAAGAAGTCCCTGGAGCACGGCCAATTGGATTCTTCTATGCCGTAAGCTCCCGGCCAGTGAATAAAGCCCTTCCTCTTATAAACATGGTGTTTGGGTACTCTTTCTCTCCATTGGGCCTCATCTTCCTGCAACATTTTGGTTCCCTGACCAGGAAGCAAGATCACCCCTGGAGAGAACTTGCATCTGATAGTTCCACCAGTCCTCTGGACACCCACATGGGGCCCCTGATCGGCCTGGGCAATGTGAACCACTGAGCATGCCAGGGAGGCAGTTTGGCCTCCCTGTGTGGATGCCTCAACTGGGCAGAGAAAGGACCCCCATGACGGTCTTCAAGGAGTCAAACACCAAGAGGAACTGGCATGCAGGAACATGTACCTACACAGGGAGACATCTGAGTCAAGAGAGAGTCTTCACTTTGTTGCCCTCAGAGTGCCAGGCCATCACAGCTCATAGCAACCTCCAGCTCTTGGGCTTAAGCGATTCTCTTCCCTCAGCCTCCTGAGTAGCTGGGACTACAGGCACCCATCACAATACCCGGCTATTTTTTTGTTGCAGTTTGGCTGGGGCCAGGTTTGAACCAGCCACTCTCGGTATATGGGGCCGGCACCCTACCCACTGAGCAACAGGTGCCACCCTGTTTAAACAAATGTTTTAAGACTTTGATATTTGACAAACCTTCCAAAATCAAAACTCTAAATTTGGGACTTGATGCCCGTGGCACAGTGGTTACAGCACCAGCACATGCACTGAGGCTGGTGGGTTCGAACTCAGCTGGGGCCAACTAAAAAAAAAAAAAAACTCTAAATTTGGCATTTTTGAAATATTAAGACCCCTGAAAGTCATAGGAAAACAAATTAAACTTATTTGATTTATTAAAAATGTATAGGAAACATTGTCAAATATGAAATGGTGATTTTGTATGGTTATATATATGTTCCAGTATTATAAAGCATTTGTCCTAATGTATAAAGCTTTGGTCTGACCTCACCTATAAAGCATTGATCTGTCCTAATGTATAATCTGTCCTATATTGTCAGTAATAATTTTAACTCATCTCAAAAAAAAAAAAAAAAAAGGCAAGTTTTTCTTTGGAAATGACTGAGTCCAAAGTTTGTCCAAAAAAAAGAAAAGAAATATTAAGACAGGCTAGTGAACTCTCAAATTCAAATCCCTGATGCTTTGGAAATTGAGTACCTTCAGACTAAAAGACGACTTTTAGAACTTTCATTAGAAAGTTGACATGTCTATCAGAATTACTGACCTCACTTCAAACAGAACAGAAATCAGTTACATGTAACTGGGCTAGTGTGTTATGGCTTTTTGTTTGAAATACTGTTGATTCTTTCTATGTTGTGTTTTCCAGAAATCAAGAAAACCATTTTCTGTCTTTTAAGCTATTTGTAGCTTTTCAAGCAATGTATGTACTTATGAGCAGAATTTGAAACATGTATTTTTTCTCTCTCCTTGATTTCTCCAGAGTTTGAAAGCCATTTGTAAGTATTTTTAATTTCTGACAATACAGTTATTTGCATAAGTTCAATAAGAATCTGTTTTGTTCTATAGGGCATGATGATGGCACTGGTTATTTTACCAAGGCTTTGGCTGGACTAGCATTTCCAGAGGTGTCTAGACTGCATTAAGGAATTCAGGTTGACTTTATAAGGCAAATAAAAAAAAGAAAAGCCCTTTGAAAAACTGGTCAGATACCCATCAGTAACATTTCCTGATCTGTGGTAAGTAACAAAGGTCACTTGCTGACCAGTCCGGGAATCGAAATGTCCTTGGGGTACCTCAAGAGAAGAGGAATTTACCCAATGCATACAGGTATCTAATGGCATAGATGAAACCTCGGCTTGTGAAAGGCTTTCAAGAAAGTCCAGCCTGAGATTCCTTATAAAAGGTTCCGGGAAAGCCAATTTTAAAGGAAAGAGCCTAATAATTATTAGAATTTTTCTTATTGCATTTTATGTAAATAATCAGACCCAGTATACTAACAGTACAGTTTATTTTGGCAACTAAGTTCTGCTATATTTTGTCTTTAGTAAAGAGAGAAATTAGAGAGAAAAAAAAAAATGATTCAAAGAGAAAAGATGCTGTGGCCCACCTGTATTAGATCCCAGCCTTGTCTGTGCTGTCAACTCATAAAATGAGACATAACTGTTTTGCTAAACTGATCTGCTAAAGGGCTAAGACTGGCCAAAGAGTATAGAATTATATACAGTAGTTATATTTGCTCTGAAGCCTTAAGACTCAACAAAGGTCACCTGTTAGTTACACTGAAAAGTTTTGTGCAGTATTAAATGTTATCTACTGTGTCTATATAGATACCTCAGGAAAAATTAAAACCTAAAATGAGAATTTCTCAGTAAATGATGTAACTAACACTGCATCCTACTGTGCCTAATCCATATATACTCTTCTGAGTCTGCTGCCAGCAGAAGCCAAGTGGCCCACTTGCCTGGACTTAAAAGACGCCTTTTTCAGTATAAGGCTGGCTCTGGGACGCCAGAGTCTGTTTGCTTTCCAGTGGGAGAGACAACACATGGGAACCGCGATCCAGTACACATGGACCAGTTTGCCACAGAAGTTCAAAAACTCTGGGAGGTGCCTGTGGCTCAGTGAGTAGGGCGCCGGCCCCATATGCCGAGGGTGGTGGGTTCAAACCCAGCCCCGGCCAAACTGCAACAAAAAATAGCCAGGCGTTGTGGCAGGTGCCTGTAGTTCCAGCTACTTGGGAGGCTGAGGCAGAAGAATTGCCTAAGGCCAGGAGTTGGAGGTTGCTGGAGTGACTCCACTGCACTCTACCAAGGGCAAAAAAGTGAGACTCTGTCTCTACCAAAAAAAAAAAAAAAAAGGAGAAGAAGTTCAAAAACTCACCCACGAGTTTTGGAGAAGCACTGGCTCGTGACCTCCAAAAAGTCCCAGCTGAGGAATTAGAATATGTGCTGCTCCAATATGTCGATGACCTCCTTTCAGGGCACCCTACACAGGAGGGTTGCACCCAAGGCACAGGCTGTCTTTTATGACAACTAGAGGTATGTGACTATAAAGTGTTCAAATGAAAGGCCCAGGTTTGCCAGTGGCAAGTACATTATCTAGGATTTACTAACCAGCAGAGGGAGAGGAACCTAGGCATGGAATGGAGGCAGGTCATTAATCGCCTCCCCACTCCCATGAGCCAAAAGCAGGTTAGGAAATTCTCAGGCTCAGCTGGCTTTTGTCATTTGTGGATCCCCAACTTTGCTGTCTTGGCTAAGCCCTTGGATGAGGCAACTGAAAGAGAGAAAGGAGAGCTCTTAGACTGAGGAGGAGAACAGGAACATGCCTTCTCCCAGCTAAAGATGAGGGTGATAAATACACGGGCATTGGGGCTACCAGAGAGGAAAGATGTCTGTAGGTGTGTTAACCCAGCTGGTTGGGTCCTGGGCCAAGGCCTGTAGCTTACCTCTCAAAACAGCTGGATGGAGTGGCAAAAGGATGGCCATCATGCTTACAAGCTCTAGCCACTACTGCTCTCCTTATGCAAGAATCTCAGAGTGAAAGAACCCCACTCTGTGGTCACTTTAATGGACACCAAGGAACATTCTTGGCTCTCTATTGCAAGAACACCCTGAACCCAGCCATGCTCCTTCCAGTCAGTGGAAGGCAGACTTAGCATGACTGTACAGAAGTTATGGATAATGTGTATTCTAGCAGACTTGACTTGCATGACCAGCCTTGGACAAATGCAGACTGGGACTTGTATGTAGACTGAAACAGTTACATGACAGCACAAGGAGCCACCTTGGTGACAGCCATACACAAGAGCACTCATGTGGGACAGAAGTCTTTGGTGAAGTTGATGGGCCAGTACTTCTACATGTCCCACCTGGCAGCCCTGGCCAAAATGTCAGCTAATGGTGTGTCACCTGCAGCCAGTTAAATGCCCACCAACGACTGACAGTTCCCCCAGGAATCCAGTTGTATGGAGCAATGCCATAGGACTGCTATCGGGGATTTCCAGGGGTCACGACCCACAGGTTGAGAAACACTGCTCTGGAGTATCAAGAGGACCAAGTCTAGGTCCAGGATCAGAACCCAGTCCCCCCCTCAAACCAAGGTAAAAAGAACTTTACACCATCATCCTGACCACATGCACAGCAGCAAAGGTGAAAGGAATCCTCACCTGGAGTCATCACAGCTGGCTGACTAAAGCTTCACTGCCCCTTGGGAACTAAAGGTAACTTTTAGGATGGTCAACATGCCCTGGTCCAGCCACATACTGGTAGCTGGCTGGTTAACACACTGCTGAAGCCTGAGGAAACTCCTCAGGGGACTTGCCTTAATTGGACTTTGGGAAAAGGTGGGGAAGAATGTCACACAGGGAAAAGTAAAAACTCATATGTATGTTAGCCCACCACCATGGTATTATTAAGGCCTGAGTAGAAAACCAAGAAGAATCACAGTCCCTAAAATGTCAGTGCTGAAAAGTAATTAATATCAGTACCTGCAGAAGCAAGCTGATATTGAGACCCCAAATTAAAATATACTGGAGCCTCAAAATGGGGGGAATGAGAGGATACCGGAGAAGGGTGAGGTCTAGGAGAACAGGTCTTCTCAAGGAGACCACAAGCATACACCTGCAGGGTCCTCTCCATGGTGACTCAGCTCTTGGGAATTGGTAAATTTAACTTCCTGGAACTTGGAAATTTCCAAGTTTGGTGAAATCCTATAGTTCTGTAAGGACTGGAATAGCATTTCCTGCTTGATTCAAACTGGCCAATAAGAAGGGTACCTGTGGGTTGGAATTTTTTGACTATCAATAAAAAGGGAAAGACCAAGCCAGTTGGGGAGTGCACCCATTTGGAATTCTTCTATGCTGTAAGCTCCTGGCAGGTAAATAAAGCCCTTCCTCTTCTTTAAAAAAAAAAAAAAAAAAAAGTCCCTGGGTTGCAAAAATCTGACTTCCATACAACTTGGACTTATGCATTGAGTCTATTACAGTTAAGTCCATGAGTTACACACATCTAACTAATATCTGATACATACTTACAGAGGCTATTACAGGCAATAGGTAAATGTATCTGTTCCAACTTACATACAAATTCAACTAGAGAACAAATCTACAGCACTTATTTGTTACCTGGGGACAGCCTGCATAGGAACAAATGTCCTTAATCCAGTATGCACTGTTAAGTATGTCCTGTTAAAATCTTGAAATATTTCTATTCTGGGTGGCAAGTGGCATCTGTCCCAGTGCACTCTCACGTCTGTGCTCCCTGCCATTCAGGCCACCCTGGTCCCTCCCCACTGGGGACCCAAAAACCTCCTTACCACCTAACACTTAAAGGGAAATATCTAGCACAGAGTGGGACCAACTGCAGCCAGCAACCATTATGATCAATTAAAGCTTGGTGTTTTGAATATCTTTCTTAATGTACAATAAACCTTTAAAGAATGGTACAAACAGCCTAGGAGATCAGAAGAGGTCAGAAAATCTTCATAGATAAGGAAACATCTGAGCTGGGCCTTGAGATGGCTCAGAGCAGTGGTTCTCAACCTTCCTAATGCTGCAAACCTTTAATACAGTTCCTGTGAGTCGTGACCCACAGGCTGAGAACCCCTGGCTTACGGTGTAGACAGCATGAAAGGAGGAGCCCATTCCAGAAACAGGAATAAACTCGGAGAAGATAAAAGATGAGTGCTCAGTGAGCATCAGGAACAAGCAGATGACATACATGAGGAAGAAAGATAGAAAAGATGGACCAGCCTGGGAGGACCTTACATGGCAAGCCAAGTAGTTTGGACTTGACCCTGCAAATGGAGAATCAGCCCTATCTTAAATGGGAGGAGGAGCTATGTTAGCTGACATACTTCCGTCATCTAACCACACCACATTATTCTAAAACTCAACCTCACAAAGAAAAACAAAAAAATCAGCAAATAAAAGAAGGTAAGTTGTAATAGCAGATGATGAGAAAGCCCAGGGCATTGAGTTTTGTCCTGGCTCTACCCCATTCACTATCTCAGTCTCCAACGCTCTACACCTAACTAAATTATTTGACATTTAGACAATTTGGGTTCTAGTACATCAATTTCTTCTAACATTTGTAGAAGTTTTAGGATATTTTTAGAATAATGTGGTATGTTTAGAGGACTGGCTGGGAACCCGGGGGCTGGAGTTCAGTCGGGACGTCAGGAACAGGAAGAACTGGAGGGAGAAAATAAGTCAAGTTGCTTCTAGACTCTAGAGACTATCCACAATGTAACCCGAGGAGTTGAAATCTGTCTTCTTGGAGTCAGATGGGGGAGATAAAAATCAAAAGCTAAAAGGCAAAGAGAGGCAGTAACAGAAATAAGAAAGGAAGTGACATGAGCATGACCTACCAACTGCCTCCAACCTTGGCGGTGGTGCCCAAGGCTGATTTCCATTCTACTCCAGCCGTGAAGTGGGAAAGAAGAGAGGAATATGGGTTAAACTCACAGGTTTAGGCACATATTAAGTAAATTAACCTCTTACTGTCTTACTAGGACAGTCAACACATTTATTTGTTCCACTACTGAGAGTCCTTATACACACACTCGGTCTGAACGCCATGGCCCCTTTAACAGTCAACTTCACATCTAGAGATGATATGGACACGAAGTAGGAAAAAATAAATAGAGCTCAGATACTGCTTTAATTGAAGATTTCAGAACATTCCCTTTTCTATAGCCCTTGGTTTATTTCTACATCAAAACTGTGGCTAACAGGAGTTAAACTTCTGGTGGTTTGGAGGAGAAAGTGGGAGAATGCATGGTGAAGGCCCTGTGGAAAATCATATGTCTTATATCAGTGTAAGAAAGCATATTATTAAAACAGCTTTGTGGACTGTTCAGTTTTCATTTGTTTCTTTCAAAGCCAGACTAATCCCAAGGACCTAAGCCAATGGCAACCCATTTATGATTACAGTCAAAACATAACTTTTGATTTCTAGAACCTTTCACCCTGACTTGCTCCAGGTTCTTCTCCCAGCTTCACTGAGTAGTTTTACCCAACGATTGCCAAAAATATTTTTTTTAAAAAAACAAGGCATCCAGTGACATTTGAATTTCAGATAAACAAATAATTTAGCATATTTTTGTGCCAAATTATGCATGGGACAGACTTATACTAAAACTGCATCTTGGCTTACTTAAATTCAAATTGAAATGCGTTCTGTGTTTTTATTTGCTAAATTTGGCAACGCTATTTAACCCACGTACTAACCTCTTATCTCGTCCTGAACCCGATAATTTTCAATATAGTAATGTGTTTAGTCATCCTCCCAGCAAAAAGGGAGACATCAGCTGCCAATTTTCATCTTGAAAAGATAGAGTGTCTTTTTATGGATTTTATTTCATAAATACATTTCAACATTTTTCTCATAACACTGTAAAAACAACAAAAAGCTGAGATTAAAAAGCCTGTCTCCCCAGGCTCCTTCTAATCTTTATTCCCATGTTCCAGCTCAGCCTCCCCAAGAAAGAAACTCTAATCTCAAAAAAAAAGAAACAGAGAAAAGAACAAAGAGACTCCTCTCTTGCTCCGACTTTAATTCTCGCCTCCATTAAATCAGTGAAATGCAAAGGCTAAGGCCTTTCATCAACCCTGGATGCGTATTAGAATCAAGGGAGCATTAGAAAATTCAAAAATTCAGGTCACACTCCAGGTCAATGTATCACAATCATGTGGGGTGGGCCCCTCAGACATCAGCATATTTTAAACCTCCCCATGTGATTCTAACATGCAGTCAAGGTTGATAACCACTACCTTGGCCCTTTATATCTCATTTTTATACCCAGCCCAAACCCCTTAGGAAGTTCACTGCAGAAAGGGAGCTCAACAGCAAAAAGAAGGAATTGGTTGCACCCTGTCCACCCTCCAGTTCTAAATATGAATTTCTTCTTCTATTTTTATTTTGTCCATAGCTACATTTGCCATGAAGCAAATAGATCTACATCCAAAGTCTGTGATCAAATCTTCTCAATATTAACAAGTAGATTTCAAAGACAGGGTAAAATACAAATAGGAACACTTTTAAAAACTGTCATACATTTAATCCTCACAACCAGCTTTGTAGGTAATTATCACACAGTTCCAAAAAAAGGAAAGTTGGGTTATGAAAGGTGACTGACTTAGGTCACCCAATGTATAAGCGGTCCAATTAGAGTCAAGATCAAGCTATTCCTATAACACAACAACACACCACATACAATACAGCTGCCCAGGGCACATGCTGTCCAGTGAGCATAATTCATTATATTATGATATGAATGGTGGCTCCTGAGCAGAGCCATAGACAATCTGTCCAACCTAATCTAGCAGCTCTAAACTGCTTATCTCAAATTATTGGAGACCGTATAACAGAACCCAGAGTCAAAGTTTTAAGAATGAGAGTCTGAGCGGCACCTGTGACTCACCTGTGAGTAGGGCGCCGGCCCCATATACCGAGGGTGGCAGGTTCAAACCCGGCCCCGGCCAAACTATAAGAAAAAAATAGCCGGGCATTGGGGCAGGCACCTGTAGTCTCAGCTACTCAGGAGGCCGAGGTGAGAGAATCATCTAAGCCCAGGAGCTGGAGGTTGCTGTGAGCTGTAATGCCATACACTCTACTGAGGGTGGCAAAGTGAGACTGTCTCTTAAAAAAAAGAATGAGTCTCTGCCTTTGAGACAGTCTCCTGAACTAGGTAGTAAATCTTCACATGACTTTTGTCTCACCACTAGGGCAGGCTGGACTTCTGAGGACATGTATGAGAAAGATTCAAGGACAGCCTCCTATCATGGCCACCCCAAAGCTCACCATTTCCTGAGCACCCTCTGCCCCACCACACCTCATAACAGTTCCAGCATTTTTCATGTGGTGATGATTCTAGCCAAAGGCCTGGGATTTATTTTAAGTCCACACCCTCTCCCTTACTTTTCCCACACAAAGTTAAGATGCCCTGATATTTTACATTTTAAATAATTCCTATCTCTCCTCAAATTTCTATCCCTAATCCTACACATTATAGTTCAGGCCCAGCCCTCTCTTCCCTGGGCTGGTATAACCACCTCTCCACTTGCCTTCCTAGAGTCAAACTTTGCTCTGTCTTCCACGCTGCCACCAGGGGATTTATTTTTTTTAATTTCAGATTATGAGGGTACAAATGATTAGGTTACAGTGTGTTTGTCAGGCATAGTCCAAGTTGTAGTTGAGCCCTTCACCCAGAGAATGTGCTATATACCCTTACATTGTGCCCATTACGTGAGAGCACACCAATCCTCTTCCCTCCTCCCCGCTTCCCTGCTTGAATTTAATTGTGTTTTTCTTCTGTGTGGACACGTAGTTTTTCTAATGGTTTCATATCAGCATCAAGTACATTGGATACTTATTTTTCCAATCTTGTGATACTTTACTAAGGAGAATGTTCAGAGAGATCTTTCTGATATCACTCTCCTACTTCAGAGAAGAGTCTCTGAAGGTTCTCCACTGCTTGCGAGATGAAGGTTAAATGTTTTAGTGTGATATATGAAGATTTTCATGAGTTGGCTGCCTTTTTCTCTGGCCTCAATCACCATTTCTACCTTGCCTGTTATGCTTTGGTAAAATCAAACTGCTTGTAGCTCCCACCTCATGCCCTATGAATCCATACTAACATGTTTTTATTCAGGGTGAACCTCTGACCCTGTACTTTTCTCATCTCTCACCCTGCCTTCTTTATGGAATAACATCTTCCAAGTTTTCAATGCTTGCTCAGTTGTCCAGAAAAGGCATAATCAAATACCCAGTGTGGGTTTAGAGCCTCACTTTTGAGATCCATAAGCAACTTTTATTGTGGTTCTTAGTATATTATATAAGAAGTGCCATTTCTGCCTGCCCATGGGATCTACTACCTCAGAGATCGTAAAATGATGACCTAAGGGCTAAATGCAACCCCAGATGTTTTCTGTTTGCTTGCAATATATCTTTTAAAATTCTGTGCTATGTGCCAACATTTAAAAGATGATGTTCGACTTCTATCCAAGATACAGTAACAAGGACCAGATTTGCCCTCTGGACTGAAACAATCAAACTGAACTAAACAAAAAAGACAAAAAAACATATGAAACAAAAATTTAAGAAAATTCTTATCACCTAATGAAGGACGATGATCCCTGAAAGACAGTGAACACATGAGGTGAGCCCTACCCTTATCCCAATACATTGCCTTGAGAGAGTTTTCAGGCCATGGCATAGGCAGGAGGCAAATCTATGAGGACTTGAAAGGAGTTCTTAAATTAAGAAACTGAGCTGAAAGACCAAGGTAGCTAGAATTCACACCACAAAAGATCAGAAAGAAGAGAACTGCATTGGGAAAATCTCAGATATCTAAAGTGGGCCCCCTTGACTATTCAGCAGAATATTAATCAGCACCTGAGGCCAGGGAAAGAATCATCCAGAAGGACTAGGAAAAAAGTTCCCAGCATTCAAAGCCAAGAATATTGCTTATTTTCAACAGCCAGACCAGAATAATCTCATAATTGACAGAGTTCTCTGGGTATAGTACCCAGGAAAGTTCTTGCCTTAAGAGTATGAAATAACTAACCCTAGATCAAACACTGCTGTCGTACCACTTAAATCTTAAAAGACATCGAATGAATCAAAATATTTACAACTATCTTAGTTATGGGCCTGAACCATGGTTAAAAGTATTTGTAAGAATATAAAAATATCCAGCATCCAACAAGTAGAATTCACAATGTCAGCAATCCAATCAAAAATTACCAGGCATGCAAAGAAGCAAAAAATATACTTATAAGGAAAATATTCAATCAATAGAAACCAACCCAGAACCAACACAGATGTTAGAATTAACAACAAGGACATTAGAAACCATATAAAAATATTTGTATGTGCAAAAAGTCAAGTACAGATACGGTAGCTACAAAAAAAAAAAAAAAAAGCAGGGCAGTGCCTGTGGCTCAAAGGAGTAGGGCACTGGCCCCATATGCCAGAGGTGGTAGGTTCAAACCCAACCTGGCCAAAAACTGCAAAAAACACAGACGTAATGTTTAGATATTAAAACGTCAGAGACTGTAAAATAATGTATAGGATTAATGGCAGATCAGATATTGTAGAAGAGTAGAGATGATGATGATAGAGATAGAAATTATACAAAAAAAAAAACAGAAAAGGGGGGGGAAAAAATCAGATAATAAATTGTAATACTATACATATAGGTGTCTCTTTAGGAAGGAAGAGAATATACATATTTTGCTGACAAAACTGTCTTTGTTGTACAGAGCAAAAATAAGTTAGGTATCATTAGATTATAACCCAAATTATCAAATATCAATGGGTACATATATTAATAAATTATATAAAGATAAATAAATCATTTTAAAAATCTCAATTTATGGAACTCTTCTGCTCTTGGGGTGATAAACATACCTTCCCCCTCCTTAAAACAATCTGCATGTCGTTACTTCCTTTCAAAGCATACAATATATTAAAAGAGGAGGTGGCTAACTTTATACTGGAGAAACCTGACAAATGCTGCTTCAAACAGGTAATCAAGGTTAACATGAAAAATGAGAATTCATGCTGTTAATATATATTCTTGACCTGATGTGATAAAATGGTATTAACTCTATGGTCTTCCCCCCCAAACGCATAACCCCAGACTAACCATGAAAAAACATCAAAAATTCCAACTGAAAAACACTCTACCAAATACCTAGCAAGTGCTCCTCAAAAATGACAAGATTATCAAAAACAAGGAAAATTTGAGAAATTCAAGAGGAGCTGAAGTAAACATGAAAACTAAAAATAATGTGGTATCCTGGATGGAATCCTGGAATGGAAAAATAACACCAGGTAAAAACTTAAAATGTGCATAAAATATAACTTTTAGTTAATATATCAATATGGGTTCACTATTTGTGAAGATGTTCCATACTAACATTAGATGTTAATAATAGGGGTAATGAGTGTGGGGCAAATGAAAACTGACTGTACTATTTTTGAATTTTTCTATAAATATACAACTATTCTAAAATAAAGAGATAAAGATAGCAGATTTCTCTTTGGAAACAATACAGACAATAAAACAATAACTACCTCTTTAAAGAACTGGAAGGAAATTATTGTCCACTTAGAATTCTATACCAGCAAAAATTTCTTTCAAACCAAAGGTAAATTAAAGACTTTTTTCAGACACTGTAAAGTTGAAATAATTCATTAGAAGACCTACATTACAATAAATGTTAAAAGAAATCCTTTGGGCCGAGGAAAATAAAACCAGATGGAAATATGGATCTACGCAGAGGAATAAAGAGCAACAGAAATGGTAATTATATACGTAAATATAGGATTTTTTTCTATTACTTAAAAAGTTTTAAAGTAATTGTTTAAATTGAAATAATAATAATTATGACAATATATCCTGGGTTTAGAATATATGCGTAAGTACTTAGTATAACATAAATGTATAATTGTATTGGTTAAATAATTTTTCAAAAGAGAAAAATAGGTATATAATTAAAACATATGACAACAAAAACATAAAGGCTAGAAGAGAATTAAATGATACTATGTATACAATACATGAAGTGGTATATTATTACTTCAATATAGGCTATAGTCAGTTAAAGATGCTTACTATAAACCCTCGGGTGAACACCAAAACCACTCAACAAGTTAACAAAAGATAAAAGTACTTCATAAAAATGATCGACCCAAAAGAAGTCTAAAAAAGAAAAAGAATAAAGAACATATGGGGCTAATACAATAGATAGCAAGATGATAGACATAAACTATATCCACAATTACATTGAATGTAAATAGTCTGAAAACCCCAATTAAAAGACAAAAGATTCTAATTAGATTTTTTAAATAGCTCAACTATTAGCCACCCATAAGAAATATAACTTAAAGACACAAACAGATTTGAATGAAAATAATAATTATACCATGAGAATACCATTTAAAACAAAGACAATGACTATATTAGCATCAGAAAGAGATTGTAGGGTAAAATGTATTGCCAGGGATAAAGAACAAGCTCATTTCACGATGGTAAAGTTGTCAATTCATCAAGAGGACATAATAGTACTAAACATTTATGCATTTCCTAACAGGGCTTAAAAATACGTGAAGCAAAAACTAATAAAATGGCAAGGAAACAAATCTCGAATTGTCATTGTGAATTTCAATATCCCTTTTGCAATCACTGAACAAGCAGACAATCAGAAATTACATAGAAAAGTTGAATAACTATCAAAAACACTATGCTAAGCAAAAGAGCATAGGACTGGCATAAGGAAAGACACATACCAATAGAATAGAATCAAGAGTCAGGAAGTACACCCCCCCCCCCCCAGAGATAGTTGATTTTTGGCAACAATTTCATGAGTATTCAGTGGAGAGAGGACATTTTTCAACAAATAGTGCTGGGAAACAGGATAGTCACATGCAAAAGAATAAAACTGAACTCTTGCCTTATACCATACATAAAAATTAACTCAAAAAAACTAAATATTTAAACATAAGAGCTAAAACTATAAAATTCTAAGAAGAAAACATTGGAGAAATTCTTAATAACATTGAATTTGGTAATAAGTCCAGGGATATTATGCTAAAAACATAGTCAACAATAATTTGAACTTCATATATTAATGATCTATTAGTCTTCCTCTATTATTAGTGGTATACACAAATGATTAAAATCCTTAGATCATATTGCTTTATTAAATCTTTTAATATATAATATCCTGAACCTTTTAGATTTAAATTATATTTTGTCTGAGATTAGCATAGCCAGTCCAGCCCTCTTTCAGTTACTATTTGCATGGAATATTTTTTCTATCCTTTAACTTTCAACCTATTTTTATACTGGATCTGAAGCAAGTCTGTTGTAAGCAGCACATAGTTAGATCATAGTTTTGTTTTTTTTAATATATTCTGCCAGTATGTTTTTTGATACGAGTTTAATACATTTCAAGTAACACTGTTAAGAGACTTCTGCCATCTTGCTGCATGTTTACTATGTACCTTATAGCTTTTTGTACCTCATTTCCTCCATTACTACCTTCTTTTTTGATTTTTTTTTTTAATAGAGACAGGGTGTCACTTTATCGTCCTCAGTAGAGTGCCGTGGCATCACACAGATCACAGCAACCTCCAACTCCTGGGCTTAGGTGATTCTCTTGCCTCAGTCTCCCGAGTAGCTGGGACTATATGCACCTGCCAGAACGCCTGGCTATTTCTTTGCTGCAATTTGGCGAGGGCCGGGTTTGAACTGGCCACCCTCAGTATATGGGGCCGGCACCTACCCACTGAGCCACAGGCGCTGCCCTGTTTGATTTTTTTTTTTTTTTGTAGCGAAATATTTTGGTTCTCAGTATTTTCTTTGTGGTTACCGTAGGGATTACACTGAACATCCTGAAGTTATAACAGCCTAAACAGAATTTTATCAACTTAATTTCAGTAACATAAAAAGTTCTCTGCCTGTACAATTCTGTTTAACCCATCCAGTTCTGTTATTGACGTCACAGATTCTATCTATAGATTCTGTGTGTGTGCGCTCGGTAATATAGATTAATATTTTATACTATTTTTTACATGATTTAAAAGATGAAGTTACAAAATAAAATTACATTAATACTAGCTTTTATAATTATGCACATATTTACCTCTACCAGAGCTATTTTATATGCTTTCAAGTGCCATATAAAAGTCCAGTCTTGGCTCAGCACCTGTGGCTCAAGTGGCTAAGGTGTCAACCACATACACCCAAGGTGGCAGGTTCGAATCCAGCCTGGGCCCGCCAAGCCAAACAACAATGACGGCTGCAACCAAAAAATAGCCGGGTGTTGTGGTGGGCACCTGTGGTCCCAGCTACTTGAGAGGCTGAGGCAGGAGACTCACTTGAGCCCAGGAGTTGGAGGTTGCTGTGAGCTGTGATGCCACGACACTCTACCCAGGGGGACAGCTTTGAGGCTCTGTCTCTAAAAAAAAAAAAAAAAAGTCCAGTCTCCTTTCATGTCAATCTAAAGCATTCCTTTTAAATTTTCTTGCAAGACAGCTCTAGTAGTAACAAATTCCTTCAGCTTTTATCTGGGAATAGTTATTGTTGAAGGACAATTTTGCCAGAGATGAGTTCTTAGATGAATTTTTCTTTCAATACTTTGAATATATCAAGCTATTGCCTGCTGGTCTCCACATTGTCTGATGGGAACTTCGCTGATAATTTCACTGAGGATCCTTGTACTTGTTGTTTCTTTTATAGATTTCAAGATTCTCTTTGGCTTTGGCTAATGACAGTTTGATGATGATCGTTTCAATTCTATCTTTAAATTCACAGATTCTTTTGTTTGTGCATATCTGCTTTACTTTAGAGTACTTTTCATGCTTTTCAGCTCAATTTTTTTTGGTTCCGTTTATAATTTCTGTTGACAATCTCTCATTTTGTTCATACATTGCTTTCCTGTTCTTTATCTCTTTGAGCACCGTTAAGATAGTTGTTTTAAAGTCAATCTAGTAAGTCCTATATCTGGGTTTCCTCAGATACATTTCTATTTAGTTTGTTCCTTTAAATAGATCATACCACCCTGTTTCTTTGAATGCCTTGGATTTGCTTGTTGTTGTATACTGTACATTTGAATCTTACAGTGAGTGATAAATATGGAAATCAAATTCTCCCCCCTCCTGGGTTTGCGGGTTTTTTCTGATTATTGTAGGGTGTCTTCGTGTCAGAATCAGCTTGAAGTGAAAGTTCAAGCTTTGTTTTTTCCCTAAGTTTGTGTATTTCTTTGGGCATAAACAATGGCTTTCCAAAGTTTCTCATACACACAGTTGTTTGTGAGTGTCTAAAGAACATGCTGAGACTTCTAAATATCTTGGAAAATACTTTAGCCATGAAGTTTAGAACAACGGCATTAAGCCTCATGCCCATGCCTCATCCATTAGAATAGTAATCCATCCAAAGTCAGAACTTATACCCCAATATTTGGGTGACACCCACCCTGACTACAACAAGCAGTGCCACAACACAAGGTCCCTTCCCATAGCTGCCTGCCCCACGGTTGTAGGGGGGAGAGAATGGCTAGCTACCACTGCACTAATTGCTGAGATCAATCAAAATAAACTTCAATTTACCAGTCAAGCTGTCCCCTAGAAGCTATAAGCACTCAAACTAGAGTTTCAAAGTATTTACTTCTGAGAGTTTCCGCCAGTACTATTATTATCCAAGTGAAGAGACAGATTTCGTGGAACTTTCTACTCCCATCACCTTCCCTTCAAGGGAAATTTACATCACTAAAAACCTATATATAAAGGGCAAGACACTTGAACAGACAATTTACCAAAGATATACGAAAGTCTGGTAAATGAGGAAAAGATGCTCAATTTCATTAGTGATTAGGGAAATGCAAAATCCCAAAAAATAGACTACGACACCCCCAGTAGAATAGCTAGAATTAAAAAGACTGACCATTCCAAGTGTTGGTAAGGATTTAGAAGAATGGGAACTCTCCTTCACTGCCGTGGAAATGTAAAACGGTGCCACGACTTTGGAAAACAGTTTGGCAGTTTCTTGCAAAATTAAACGTCTATCACAGGACCCTATCATTCTAAGAGTAAAGACATGAAATTCCTAAAAATATCTGTGCATGCAAAAACATACGTAAAAATGCTCGAGTCAGCTCTGTCGCAGCCTAACCCTAGGAAACAAATGAACAGCAACAGATAAATGGATAAACAAATTATAGTATAGCCATGCAATACTATCCAGCCATAAGAAGGAATGAAGCATTGATTATACAATAAATCTGAGAAATGTATGCTAAATGAAAGAAGGCCATTTAAAGGAGTACATAGCATATGGTTTTATTCTTTTTTTTAAATCTCTAGAAAATGCAGACTAATGCACAGTGACCAAAAGATAAACGGTTGCCTGGGAGGTGGGTCAGGGAAAGAATTACTGAGAGAAATGAAGACGGGGTGAAGTATATGGTCACTCACTATCTTCATTCTGGTTTGGGTTTTGGTGGCATAAACATGTGAAAACTTATCAAATTATATATTTTTAACAGGTAAAGTCTATTGTTCATTCAAAATAAAGTGGAACAGCATGTACAAATCCAAATTTCTGACTTCTCTTGAAAAATTAAAATATTTAGAAGCATTGAACCCAAATTCCTGAGTGGCAACAACTAGCTGAGACCAAGCAGCAGCTTTGGTTTGCTATGCACCCCACTACTCTGTTTTTCTTCTATGCAGGCTATTTTCTTAATTTGCTACAGTCTTGCTCTCCCTAGATGCTCAAGTCTTTAATATCCACACTATCTTTTTATCCTTCCCCTCCATGAGAAGGGATTACACACTTTCCAGCAAAGCCAAAGCTTTTCATTTTAAATCTCCTTCGTCAACTATGCAAGTAATATTCGTCTTTATTATTATTAGGAATGTAAATAGTACAACCACACATTGGACGATCTTTTCATAAGATGCAGCACTCATACTCCTAAGTATTTACCAAGCTCATTGGAAAACATAAAACCACATGAAAAAAATTACAAGGGAATGTTTATAGCTTTACTCACAATTTCCCCAAACTGAAAACTAAGATGTGTTTCACTAGCTGAATGGATGGACAAACTGGCCCATTCGTACAGTGGAATATTATTCAGTTTTTTTTTTGTTAAAAAAAGAATTACCAATCTTCAAAAGACATGGAAGAATCTTGAATGCATATTGCTAAGTGAAAAAATGCCAACCAGAAAAGGTTTTATGCTATATGATTTCAACTGTATGATCCTCTATAAAAGCTAAAACTGTAAAGATGGTAAAAATATCAGTGTTTTGGGCAGCACCTGTGGCTCAAAGGAGTAGGGCGTCAGCCCCATATACTGGAGGTGGCAGGTTCAAAACCCAGCCCTGGCCAAAAACTGCAAAAAAAATTTCAGTGTTTTCCAGGGTTAGAGAGAAAAAGAAGGAACTGAATAGGTAAAGCAAAGATAATTTTTAGGGTAGCAAAGTTATTCTTTAGGACACTGTAATGAACACGTACCGCTATGCATTTGTTAAAGCCCATATATAGAACTTCACAGCAAAAAGAGTGAACCCTGATGCATGCAAAGTTTCAAAAAAATCATTTAGGAATCTGGAGGATACCATGAGGAAATGCAGAACGTGACAAAGTAATCTAACTGTATGACAAATCTATGAAACCACCTCACTGCAGGGGTTTGGGGAGAAGAAGCTAAACTAACCAACCTGGAGTCTGGTGGAGTCTACGAGATCAAAGGCAGACAACAAATGGCACATGGGCACCGTATCCTAGTTGATAACGTTGTTTCTCCTAGGGTACGGGTTAACAATTCTGATAGCACTATACATCTACACTAGAACTGAAAAAGTCAATGGATCTCAGATGGTGGGAGCCAGATTTCTCTCTGGGGGATAGCAAATAATTGCACCAGAACAGGGCTAGAATGATGCACCTGGAAATGGATCCCAGTTGGAGATAACAGTATCAAGTTATGTTTAGCTTGCTACAGATACACAGGTAGTTATAATCAAAAACACAGAGAGGTATATGTACATAACGGGTTAGCACACACACGTTTTCTTGCACTGTCAGCTAAGGAGGCTTAAAGCAATGACACTCCAGAAGCAATGAACACACTTAGCACCCAGACCTTTATCTCAGTGGCCCCTTCCCACCTTCCTCGTGCCCTCCATTTATCTCTTCTCAAGTGTACCTTTGAGGTCACCTAATTCAATTATATGAAGGTACAAAATGGTAGCATGAGGGGCCCAAAGTCACAGAGCCAATTGATAATATGGCCAGCAATGGAACACATTTGTTTTACTCTGGTGATTTTCATCTAGAAGGTAATTCTAAAAGTGCAGGGCCTATGGTTATTGTATTTTGTTTAAAAAATAATAAAGAAAGAAAAGGGAAAAAAGTGTTTTTGCCCAGATCTTCCTGCTAAATATTCTCCAATGCCCTTCTCAGGGTTAGGACAGAGTACCAGAGATAAATTTGCCCTAGTTTTCTTTTTGTGTGTATTCATTTTAATAAAAACTACTTATCTTCTCAACCTCTTAAGATTTTCTTTGACAGGTGTTGCATTTTCTTATGAGCACGAATGTCCTTCCAAAAGAAAAACTAAATGGATTAGAGTTTGTGAACATTAAGCTCTTTAGAAACAAGCAAATAGAACAGAGGACATTCAACTTGGCCCAAAATCAAAGAAACTGATTGACTGATGCTCTTATCTACATTTTTTTTTTAAGTTTCATTATGTAACAAGGGAAAAATCATCTCAATTTTTCCTGGCCCTCACCCTTCCTGCTTCTCTTTGCTTTCTTTATAGTTAAGTAAAGACACTCAAAAAATTGGCTCTTAAAAATGTCTTTAGAAAAAGAGGTTGGTTTAAGGTAGGTAATGTGCTTTGCTTCCTGCTTACTCTGGAGCTTTCCAGATATTAAAACTCAAATTTCTTACCAGTGGGCACTGTCTTAATCATTCCCCTTTGTTTTGCTTGATTGGAAGTAATTACAACAATTGCCCATTAAATCACCTTTTTCCAATAGCAGCACCATCCTCCCTGTTCCACATGTTCTTAATGTTCCTAATGTAACCTGAGAATAATGTTTTCTTCCAAGGTCTTGCATCAGTTGGGGCCCTGTTTTATCCCATTTTACTCCTCACTTTCTCCCAATAGCCTCCAATTCACCCAAGCTAAAATCTCTCCCCGCCTCCAACCTTGGCCCCACCCTATAAGATACACGCACACATACACACATGCACACCTTTGCACAATTACATTCCCAGCCCAGATGCATTTAACCCTCTCTATAAATGCTCCTCTTCCTCCAGGGTCTTGCCAAGTTTCCCTTTTTCCAGAAACACTCCCTGATTTGCAAGGTACTCTTCTAGGCACTATTTAAGAAAAAAATTCATCCTACATAGCCTCTATCCTCAAGGAGCTGGCAATTTTCATTGTCTTTCTCAAAGTCACTAGGACATTTCATCTTACCACAAGCACTTGATTATATAAAGAATGTCTTGTTATTCTCTTCCCCAACAAAGGAGTGTTAGAACACAAATTATATGTTACCCCCTCTGTAATCTGTGCCTCCCTACTCCAATTTGAAGGTGGAGTGGGTGACAGGAGAATAAAGATGGGACAAGTGAAGGCCTCAGGTCTCAATTCTCTCTTCAATTCTAGGCCCAAATCTAGAAGAACAACCAGGACTCTACATCTCCTAGGGCAAGAGTATACGTAGAGGTTCATATCCAATGTTTAAATATTTAAAAGTCATAAATCAAGCTAACAAACTGTTAAATAAAATATGTTATCTCCTCTTAGCTAATATAACCTCATAATGAAAAGTATGTAAAGGTAGGGTTTTTAAATGATGGAAAGTCAGAAAAATAACAATGATGACTATACATCATTATTATTGCCTTTATCTGGTGTTATGTTGCTGGGATAGCAACATTTAGATCAGTAATAAAATCATGCCTAGATATCAAAGTTGATAAGGGTATAATATTCTATTTTCAACAAACAAAGTGAGTTTTAAAACTAAAAATTCTGTTTTCATAGTACACATGCGTCACAAATTTATTTCTTCCATGGCATACAAAATGATGAAAAGACAAAAATTTGAAATTATAATATCAAAATTTAAACCAAATTATTTAACTAAAGCTGGATTTTAGTTTTTTATTTGATCTCATACTATGTATTTTATGAAAATAAACTTATTCCCAATTCAATGTCTACCTAGTTGCCAATGAATAATTGGTATCACATTTCATAATATTACGTCTGGACCCACACGTATACAAATTGAAGAGTATCTTTGTTTAAAATTGCAAAATGTTCGTCAGTTGTTATGAGAAACTGTCGTAAATATTATGCTAATTCATGAATAACTATAAAACCACAATTAAAACCTGAAGAGAAGTAAGAAATGGATACTGGGTACTACTGGAAAATGATATTTCATTATGCAAGAAGCTATTGCATTCAGGCTATCTGAGAAAAAGATCTGACAAGTAAAGTTAAAATATTTTTTGACATTTACGTAAATGCTGCCACTTCTCATATCTTCTCACTCATCTAAGCAGTGTCCTCTCATGTCCTTAGTGACACCATTCACAAATTTTCTCAGCATTGAAAGATAATTCTGCCCAGGCAGAATTTACAGGCTCCCAGCCCTTTAGGATGCTGAGGCAGGAGAATCATTTAAGCCCAGGAGTTGGAAGACCAGGTTATAACAAGACTGTCTTTAAAAGTAATAACTTTTTTAAATTAAAAATACGATAAAGACAATGCCCATCAGTTTTTTAAGACTGGGCAGGAGTTGTGAAGAAATATCTTCCTGGAGTTACTCATGAGAGAAAATGTTTAAGTTATATCTAATGCACAAAATCTCAAGGGACAGAGGCATTCAGGTATTCTTTAACAAATTTATTTTTGCTTGTTTGCATGGCATGGGATATTTTATGATATCCTCCAAAAATTAACAAATGAACAGTCTGTGGATGAACAACAGAATACTATAAAAGAGGAAACATTCACAATGTAAGAGAAAGTTCTTGATACAACTTGGTGTCTATTGCTAAAAGCAATGTATTGTGTTCTTAAAATCTACTCTCATCAATTTAAGTGCTCTCATCAAGAAAAAAATGTGTAATAATGTATATGTTAATTATCTCAATTTAACAATTCTACAATGTACACTTATCTCAAAATGTTGTACATAATATACAATTTGTATCCATTTTTAAAAAATAAAGATTTCTATCACAAAAGGATTTTTAAAAATTAGAGATATAACAAAAAAATAAGTCCAAAAGTACTTGAAAATATTGAAGAAATATTTCAGAAAGTAAAAAAAGAAAATTTATGAAGAAAATTAGAAGATTGACCTAGGATTTGCAATAGTTGCCAAATAGGAATTCTATTAACAGAAAAAAGAAAAAAAATGGAAAACAAAAGCTACACAAAGAAGCAGCAGTGCAATAGAGGAACTTTTTGTATATAGTTTCATCATGCGACATTTCTAAATACCAGGAGCACAAGAGCCTAAAATTATGAGTATGGGGAAAAATATTTACAAAAGAGGTATCAATACCACTAAAATTCTTATTAACAACCAGTAGCAGCTAGAAAATAACTATTAAATGTGAGGAAAAACTGATAGCAATCTAGAATTTTGTACCCACCTAAACTATCACTCAACTATCTGGGTAAAATAAAGCTATTTTGGACTTTCAATATGTCCAAAACTGTTCTTCCCAGCTACCTTCCTCCAGGAAGCTCTTGGAGGATCCACTCCTCCCAGTGAAAAGTTAAGCAGGAAAGATAACATAAAATCCAGGCAATAAGGGTCCAACACAGGAGAGAAGAAGGAATCCAAGGAATCAGAGAGAAGTCCCAAGATAGCAGCTTTAGTTAGAAAAAACTAGAAACCTCATTAGATCTCTTTCTAGAAAGAAATCAGCTTGACTAGAACAGGTGAAGGCAGCTTCTAAAGATAGCTAAGAAAATGAAAGCAATAGAACACCTACCATGTATAAACAAACTAAAAAAAGACTTTCTGATCTGTTCCAGGTGAAAGTTTGACAACTTTAGCAACAAGTGCAAAAAAAACTTAGCAAATAAAATAGCAATAATTAACTCCAGGGGGAGGAAAAAAGTTCTTAACAAAAAATGTTGCCATCAGGAAGAGCAACATGACTGTGTCTATGTGAGTGTAAGTGTGTGTAAAAGCATCATACCATTGGGAAAAAAATTAGTATAATCATGCTCTTTGAGGGGACAAAAAAAAAGAAAGGAATTGAAAGTATTACTCAAGAACTGGGATTTGGAAATAAAGGGAAATCTGACAAGAACTCCCATTTGCTCATTACAGACTTATTATTTGTTAAACTACACATTTTGCTTTGATAAAAATTAAAAATTAAATTGCATAGTGGGGAGTCTGTGGAATAAGACTAATTGTGACAGATTGTGAAGCAATTCTAGAAGAGTCAAAGTGTGGATTGATTAGGGTCAAAGAGCTCCTCAGCATTCAAAAGTGCACTTTAGATGCAAGGTAATGATTTTAAAGTAAGACTAGCCAGTGTAATTGTATCTTTTCCTCCAACTACATTTCTCCAAACATAAATACAGGTACTAAGTAAAGAAAGAGTTGGATTTAATCAAAACTGCAGCTTGTCAGAATTAATATGATGAAAGAGGGAAAATGGAAAGGGAATCAAAGGTATATGCAAGGGTTGTAATAATTCAACGTGGAATGTACAGGTGAAGAGGCAATCAAGATAGGGAGAAGATAAAGGGTAGGGGAAACATGGTAGGACCAATGGACTGATGGGATAGAAAGACTGTTGGTTTGGGGCTTCTAGAAAGAGGAAAGTATAAGAGCAGAGGTGTTGGTCAGACAGAAGAATGCATGAGACTGAGATTCTAAACGTGTAGTTCTAAGTGAGGACAAGGTTGTGAATGTAACTAAGGGAGTAAGTGGCTGAGAACTAGGGTAGGACAAAATGACATGGATTGCTCAAAGAAGTGAGGATGATACAAGGTTCCCCCATTCAGCACTGGACAGGGACCCTAGTTTCCTAGGCCTGAACAATTTCATGTAAATGTCCTAGGCCTGGGCCTCTTCTGAAGTGAATGCTCGGAGTCAGAGGGACTGAATTCATTTGTTAATACACTCATCAATATTGAAAATGTGTCTTCCATCTTCCAAGTCCTGGCCAAGTGTAATTCTCAAGACACACACCCCTAGACAAAAGACCCATGTGGAGACTTCCCACTTCTATCTTTCCCTCTACCAGAAGCTCTAGTGCTTTTTATTCCTTCTGTCTATCTAATAAATCCTATCTAACCACTGATCTGTGATCCATGGGTTCATTCTTTCAAATCTCCAAGACCAAGGACCTATTGCAGAAAGAATTCCGCCAGCAAGGGAACAGGACTCATCTGGGATAAAGTGACCACAAGTGATAAGGAGGAAAAACTAAAAGCACAGCAACATTAAGATGCTCATGGCTGGGAAGAATCAACACTGTCAAACTGTTTATATTTCTCAAAGCAATCTACAGATTCAAAACAAGCCCCATTAAAATACCATCATACTTTCAAGATGTGGAAAAAATAATTCTTCATTTTGTATGGAACCAGAAGAAACCTCATGTAGCCAAGGCAATTCTTAGTGATAAAAACAAAGCTGGAGGTATTACCCTACCAGACTTTCAGCTATACTACAAAGCAATAGTGATCAAAACAGGGTTTTGGCACAAAAATAGAGCTATTGACATTTGGAAAAATATTGAAAACCATGAAATGAAACTAACCTCTTATAGCCACCTGATATTTGGTAAACCAAACAAAAACATACTCTGAGGAAAAGAATCTCTATTCAATAAATGGTGCTGGGAGAATTGGATAACCACGTATAAAAGACTGAAACTGGACCCACACCTCTCACCACTTATAAAAATTGATTCAAGATGGATAAAAGACTTAAATCAAAGGCATGAAACAAAAAAAAAAAAAACACTAGAGGAAAGTGTGGGGAAAAGACTTGAAGATATTGGCCTGGGGAAAAATTTTTATGAAGATGACCTCCATGGCAATTGCAACAAAAATAAATAAATGAGAATTAAATTGAAAAGCTTTTCTGTACAGCTAAGAAAACAACCAAAGAACATAGATAACCTTCAGAAGGAAAGATATTTACATATGATCAGACAAAAGCTTGATAACTGGGATCTCTAGAGAAATTAATCCACAAAAAAGACCAAACAATCCCATATATCACTGGGCAAGAGACATGAACAGAACCTTCTCCAAAGGCAGATGGGTAACTAACAAACATGAAAAAATGATCATCCATAATTAGAGAAATGCAAATTAAATCTACCCTGAGATATCACCTAACCCCAGTGAGAATGGCCCACATCACAAGTCTCAAAGCTACAGATGCTGGCAGGGATGTGGAGAGAAGGGAACACTTTTACACTGCTGGTGGGACTGCAAACTAATGTAACCTTTTTGGAAGGAACTATGGAGAATCCTCAAAGAACTCATATTAGACCTATTTGATCCTACAATCCCAATACTAGGCATCTACCCAGAAGAAAAAAAAATTTTATTTTAATTAAATCATAGTTGTGCACATTAATACTATCATGAGGTACAGTGTGTTGTTTCCATATACAATTTGAAACATTCTCATCCAATTGGCCAACATAGCCTTCATATCATTCTCATAGTCATTGTGTTAAGACATTTATATTCCACATTTAGAGAGATTCACATGTACCCTTTTAGGATAGATCATAGGCGTGATCCCAACATTACCCCTCCCTTCACCCATCCTCCCCCCTCCCTTTTCCTCCCTCTCCCCTTTCCCAGTATTCTTGGGCTTAATTTGGGTTACCGCTTTCCTGTGATAGCTAACTATCAGTTTCATAGTAGGGTTGAGTACATTGGATACTTTTTCTTCCTTTTATCATAAGGACATTTGCACTAGACTGTTTACTGCAGCTCAATTTACAATAGCCAAAGTGTGGAAACAGCTTAAATGCCCACAAACCCGGGAATGGATTAACAAGCTGTGGTATAAGGGTGATTGGAAAGATCACCTCTATGGTCTGTCTTACAAGGGTATAAGTGAATCTTTCTAAAACTAGAGTATAAATGTCTTAACACAATAACTAAGTAAATGATATAAAGTCTATGTTGACCAGTTTGATGAAAATATTTCAAATCATATATGAAAACACTACACTGTACCCCATGTTTGCATTAATGTACACAGCTATCATTTAAAAAAAAAAAAAAGAAAAGAAAAGAATTGAACTAACCATCTTTAAAAATTTCTGTGGCAGGCCTAAGATCCTCTCGCGCACAGCACACCAGTGAGCCGCGGCACACGGGTTGAAAATCGCTGCTCTGACCACAAGACCTCCTCCTGGGACACTCAGTTGATTTCCCACGGTTTCTATTTTTAAAAGCAAATAATTTTTTTCTTCTTTACCAGTCACTCCTCTTCCGTCCTCTCTGCTGGCACCTTGAGATCTCCTTGACTACCAACGGTCACAGTGCCCCAGGGCTGGGTCCCTGCCTGTCTGCCCTCCCCTGGAGATCCTGGGTGAGTTAGATGCCACCCACATGTGGCCATACACCCTAAATATTTACTATCTGGCCCCTTATAGAAAAAGCGTGCAGACCCTGACCTAGAGGGACACCTGTACAAGCAGATGCTCCCTGAACGTTTGCTGGAGCAAACGGAGAAAAGCAACATCAACACTCCCCCCGGCCCCCAGTCACGCCTGTTGTAGGCTGCTTGGGCCGCCGTGTCAGAATACCCTAGACTGGGAAGCTTACAAACAACAGAAAGTGATTTCTCAGTGTTCTAGAAGCTGGGAAGCCCCAGGTCAAGGCCCTAGCAGACTCAGTATCTAGAAAGAACCCGTGTCCTGATCCAGGTGGACAGCCACCTTCTCACTTCAGACTCACACAGAGAGGTGAGGGAGGGAGCTCCACAGGCTCTAATAGGGGCACTAATCCCCTTCGTGGGAGCTCCACCCTCATGACCTGATCACCTGCTGGAAGCCCCACCTCTTAACGCCATCGCCTTGGGGGAGAGAATTTCAGCAGATGAATTTTAGGGGGGCATAGGCATTTGTCTGATGCCTTGCTTAAACACAAATGAGACTCGGATTATTACGCTGGATAGGAGGGACAGCCTGAGAAATTACACCTCCTCTATTCTCCTCCCAGGGACACTCTGGGATCGGGTGAGGGAATAGCTGTCACCTGCCCTGAGGGCTTTGGAGACGAAGGGCAGGCACAGAGCTGCCCACATGGCCTCTTCCTGCTAATAAGAGGAAGGCTGCACACATTTTATAGAATCAATCGCTGTTTTTTTGCAAAGCTTTTGCACTTTAGATTGTTTGAGCCCCAGAAGTTGAAGTCCCCCCAGAGTCACATGGCTTGTACATGGCAGATGTGGGCTCTGAGTCTCTGCTTGTGCCATTTCTGCCAACTTAGGAGATTCTCACCTCCACCTGGGCACAGGTACCCAATCTTCCTGGCTGGCATCAAGGGACAGAATATTCTAGAAGGGACTTATTTACTTATTTCTTCAGAATGTCATGAATTGCTTTCAAAAAACAAAACAGAGACTCAGATTCTCAGTTCATTTCAGCCATCATTATGGAGCATGAGGTACCAAAGACATGAGGGCAGGGACCCCAGAGAGTGACATCACCAAGCCAGGTGGCTGCTTGAGAAACTAGGTTCACCCAGGCTGTCTGTCTGCAAACCTCCACTGAGAAAGCAACGCTTTACACCTGATGGATGAGGAGACGGAGTGAGGAAGGGAAATTCGTGTTTCTGTGGGTACAGGGAGCCCGCTCAATGTGGCCAAAATTAAAACAAAAAACTCCAGATCCCAAGCCCCAGCCCTGGTGACACCTCCTTGATTCCACTCTCAGCCTGAGTTTCGACTGAATTTAGGGTTGGATCAGACCTCATGTTAGTGGGACTCTGGAGTGAAGGCAGACAGTACATTCTGAACACACTGATGTTCAGAGATGAGGGGGCTCTGGAGGTGGCACAGGCTGGGTTCCCAGCTGGGGGTGCACAGCACACCCCTCGCCTCCCAGAGGATCGGTCTGGGGTGGGCCTACGCAACAGTGTCCTTTAACAGTCGAATACTTCTCAGGTGCAAGCAGACCTGAGAACCCCTGACCTAATTCAGCCTCCTTGATCTACAGGTAAGGACTCCAGCCCTGGAGCCTTCGAAGAATTTTTTTTTTTTTTTTTGAGACGGAGCCTCAAGCTATCCCCCTGGGTAGAGTGCCATGGCATCACAGCTCATAGCAACCTCCAACTCCTGGGCTCAAGCGAGTCTCCTGCCTCAGCCTCCCAAGTAGCTGGGACCAC